>JAHWFP010014875.1:5214-28816 GCA_023313725.1 Lithobius niger | reverse complement strand
CGTAGAACGAATTGTTGACCGGTGTAATGCACGCTACTGTTTTTAACACTGTGCCATCATCTAACTTTAGGATTAGCTTTACTTGATCTAAGGTGAACACTTGTTTACACAAGGCAGTTTGACATTTAACCTTACGTTTTAAGCGTGGCCAATTTCTGGCGAGCCTGGCGCTAACTAGCGAAACTGTGCTTCCGGAGTCGCATAAAATATTAATTTTATTTTTCCCTATGCTACCGGACAGAGTGCTAGCCTTAAGAATTTTACTGGCAGTTTTCCCTACTGGGAAACATGCATT
Source organism: Lithobius niger (assembly GCA_023313725.1). Taxonomy (NCBI): domain Eukaryota; kingdom Metazoa; phylum Arthropoda; class Chilopoda; order Lithobiomorpha; family Lithobiidae; genus Lithobius; species Lithobius niger. The sequence goes on along the minus strand of JAHWFP010014875.1, from coordinate 28,521 downwards.
AACTTGCTGGGGTTTCGAGTTAAGCTCGGGGCATTCACTACGAAAATGTTGGGGAGAGTTACACACGTAGCAGCGCCTAACTCGATCCTGATTAGGGTTAGTTTTTTCACTAGCACTAATGTTTATGGCAGGGTTCCCTCCAGGGTTTTCTGCGTTTACACGGACAGATCCGGCCGGATTAGCTGTCGTGTTGTGGTTACGGTTGTGACCACGCTGTTGACCAGTAGGTTTAGAACCTTGGTTCGACGCTACAGCTATGGGCTGTGTTTTGGCTGCACGAGTGGCAGCTTCGGTAGCAATTTGTTTATTGCGGGTTGTGAATTCATCACATAACTGGGCCGCTTCGGCCAGTGTCCCTAACTTTATTTGATCCGGGATCCATTTCCTAAGTTGGGTAGGGCATGCTTTGTAGAATTGTTCCAAAAGCATTAAATTGACAAGTTTGTCATCGTCCCGGTTAACCTTAGCCAAAGCTAACCAACGAGTAAACAATGTTTCTAACTCAAACGCATAGTCAAAAAATTGTTGATCAGCTTCTTTCTCTAAAGAACGAAACTGTGTTTGCACCGACTCTTTAGTCTGAACAAAACGGGCAAGTATTTTACTTTTTACTAAATCATAGTCTTGCATCTCAGCGTCTGTTAGCTGATCGCAAACTTTAATGAAAACCTCTCCGACGAGGGGTTGGAGTCCCGTGACCCATTGATCTCTAGGAATCTTTTGACTAGTCATTGTACGTTCAAAAATCTTAAGGAAACTGTTGATTTCAGTTTTGGGCGTCCAATTGTTGACGAGACGAACTACGTCCGCAACTTTACCATGTCTTGCAACTGGATTTGGGGGAGCTGGGGGAGCGCCGTGAGCTCCGTTTGGAGCGGGGTTAAGATTTAACGAAGCAGCGTTTAGCTTGGCTAGTTCTAGCTGCTTATCTAGTTTGGCTAGGTCCATTGCACTAGCGCGATCACTAATTTGGGCTTCTTGGTCCCTTTCTTGGGCTTTAAGAGCGGCTTCCCTGTCTTTAAGGGTTAATTCATGAGCCCGGCGTTTTTCTGCATCCGCCACTTCTAAGGCTCTTAACTTCAACTCTTCTGCTTTCAGAAAAAGTTCATTCTCTTTAACTGCTAATTCTTTTTTTGTTAAAAGGATAGCTTCTCTCTTTTCAATAGCGCTTGCTAATGCATCAGAGAGTTCGTTTAAGTCTAATTTGCCATCTTCGAGGGCTGCTCGCAAGATTTGTTGAGATTCGGTTCTAGAATCACTAACTGTAAAACCTAAGTTTAAACATGCCTTTTTGAGGTCTTTGTTTTGTAAATCCCGAATGATTTCTTCGAGTTGATCCATTTCGGACATTTTTACGTTTTAACGTGGTTTCAAAATAAAACTCTTATAAGTGAAACAAAAATTAAAAGCAGCCGCTTAAAATTTAACGTTAAGTTTGAGCAGAGCGAATTAATTAAAAAACTTCTCTCCCAAATCCAGTAAGTCGATACAAAAAAAATACACTCTCAAGAACCTCCAGCACTCTGGTATATGAATAGCTAAATTGCATTAATGCTATCAACCACAACACTCGGCTTGGCGGCCTCTAAGCATATCTCGTGTACACTCACCCAATTGTACAATCGCTGTACGGTCAGTCTGTCCTTCCTGTTTCCATCGCAACACGGGAAGTTCGGCACTGATTTCTGGAGTCGATCGTCTCTGGCGGTCTAATCCACGGGACCTCGGTGTAAAACACAAAATCCTCAGCTAGGCTGTACGGAGCGCAGGTTTCCTTGCGGGCCTCTTCTCCTACAGTATCGGTTGGGGTTGGGACGGCTCTCGGCTTGAGGACGTCTACTGGAAGCGGCAGCTGCTGCTTCCTGGCGCCGGCAGTTGTTGGGGGCTGCTGGGCGGTGGTTGTACTGTTTTTTTTTTAGCGTTCAGTACGACATCTACTTCGTGACTTTATGTATCTTAGTCACAGGCATCTGCTTCGTGGCCGTATTGTCGGGACCACAGACGTCTAGTTGGAAGTGGCTTGCATCCTTCTAGGTTTTCTTGCATGTAGCATGGCAGGGGGGAAACGCTTGACGGGAACAGCACCTGTTCATCCCACCGCTGCCACCAGTTGTAACGGCGGACGCTACGACGGCTCAGGTGCTTGTAGCGCCTCTGGTTTCCTGGTTTGACACGGAGATTCAGCTTAAGGTGTTGCGGTGATTAATGCGACTTTTACGGCATAAGCACAGCAAGGGCTACTGTCCCAGCATGGGGAATGGAGCGCAGGGTCCTAAATTAAAGGGGGCCTAACCTTAATACTGCTGGTAATTTGCTGCCACCAGCGATGGAAATTTAACCGTTTATCAAGAGCTAAACTAAATATGGTTTACATATTTATTTACACTTAAACAGTTAATCGACTAGCAAACGAACTGAAGTTAAAAACTCCTGGTTTTTATTATAACAACAGAGAATATAAAAATTACACTTTACATTTGGTTTGCACGGAAGCTTTTGAAATAAATTATTTAAAAAAGCACTAGTTTGAATTTACAACATGTAATTCGTTTTCACAAGTTTTTACTAAAACGACCTTCGTGTTTCAGAATAAAACAACCACTTAATTTTTCGAATAGAAAAAGCAATACTGAACGCTCCGCAGAGTCGTCCGCAAAATTGAACAGCCCAGGCTGGTTACAATCTATCAAACAGTATGTTTCAAACACGCATGAAAGATCAACCGTTTCACAGTTTTGTTTCTAAGTGATAAAACAGAGCCTTAAACCTCCCAGAGTTGCTGTTTACAAGTCAACTCCTCAAATTATAAAAGCCTCGGCTACTTATAAAGTCCGTCTGGAGTGAATAACCAATGAATCCCACACAAAGATCAAACCGTCAGTTATTTGATTTAAAGTTTAAAACAAATAAGAAAGATTTTGGTTTTTAGTAAGAGAACCACTCCGACGTTATGGGGTGAGAAACCTAAGATGCCGCTACAGGCGTCACCACCATAATATTCCCTAGCTAGAGAGAGTTTAAGTTACGTTTTTAAACTAAAATTTAGACTTGGGGGTCCTAAATTAAATTTTCAAAAGCTAACAACAAACATACGAACCACTACCATCGTGCCCGGCATGGCATTCTCCGGACATGGCGTCTCCACTCCCGACTGGCGTGACCCTTCTCTAGCTTGAGATCTGTGAGCTGTGCTAACTATGCATTCTGGGGCTGGGGTTTTATGCTGGAGAGGAGGGAAAGCGCGGACGTCGAGGATAGCTGCGGGGGTCTGATTGGCCGAGGGCCTCGAGAACAATGGAAAGTGGGAGGAGAAGTCGGTTGAACAAAGGGACTGGGTGCAGAGCCGTTTGAAGGAGTAGGAACATGTAAAACGGAAAAAGATAGGCCTGTTTTGAGTTTCACTCAATTGAACTTTCGGAAATGGGCCTTTACTTTGTATTATTGGCTACGGATTGAATATTTACATGTTTGTAACGTGAATAGGCTCTTGTTAAAGCTTGATACTCGGGGATCCATTTTCTGAGGTGGTTAGGGCAAGATTTGTAAAATTGCTATAAGAGCATTAAATTAACAAGTTTATCGAAATCCCTGTTAACTTTGGCTAATTCAAGCCATCTGGAAAACAAAGTTTCCAAATCAAATGCGTAGTCATGGTACTGCATTTCTGGGTCCTTTTCGAATGCACGAAACTGGGTTTGTAATGACTCTTTGGTCTGGACAAATCGGGCAAGTAATTTAACTTACCACTTATTGTTTAACTCCCCATTAACGGTAACAAAGCTGTAGTTTTGGTCCCTGGGAATTTTCTGACTAGTTACAATTCTCTCAAATATTTTTAGGAAACTGTTAATTTTGGTTTTGGGCATCCACTTGTTGATTAGGCGAACAACATCAGCCACTTTACCCTGTTTTACTGGATTTGGTTGAGCTGGGGGGGCCCCGTTAGCTCCGTTTGGAGCGGCGTTAACATTAACACTGGCAGCGTTTAGTCTGGCTAATTCCAACTGCTTGTCGAGTTTAGCTAGTTCTATAGCACTCAGACGTTCGGTAATTAAAGCATCTTTATCTTTAATTTGGGCTTCTTGATCCTTAAGGGCAAGTTAATGGGCACGGCGTTTATCAGCTTCGGCCACTTCAAGAGCTCTTAACTTAAGTTCTTCGGCTTTGAGAAAAAGCTCATTTTCTTTTACGGCCAGTTCTTTTTTTGCTAGAACAGCAGCCTCTCTCTTTTCTATAGCGTTAGCTAGTGCGTCAGAGAGTTAGGTTAAATCGTGTTTACCGTCTTCGAGGGCTGCTCGTAAGATTTGTACTGATTCGGCTCGAGATTCACTTACAGTAAATCCTAAGTCTAAACAAGCCTTTTTGAGGTCTTTGTTGGGCAAGTCATGGATGATTTCTTCTAATTCCTCCGTTTCAGACATTTTCGTTAAATGGGTTCAAAATAAAGCTTTTATGTTTAAACCAAAATTAAATGCAGCCGCATATTAATTTGAACGTTAATTTTGGATAGAGCGAATTATTAAAAAAACTTCTCTACCAAATCCAGCAAGTTTATACATAAGAAATACACTTTCAAGGACCCCTAGCACTCTGGTATGTGAATAGCTAATATACACAATGGCTCTTAACTACAATACTCGGCTTGGCGGCCTTAAAGCACATCTCATGTACAATCACTCTTTTACACACAATCGCTGTGTTGTCAGTCTGTCCTTCCTGTTCCACCGTAGTACGGGAAGTCCGGCACTGATTTTTGGCAGTAGATCGTCTCTGGCGGTCTAATCCACTGGGACCTTGGTTGGCAACTCAAAATCCACTGCTTCGCTGCACGGAGCACCTGCTTCTGGTCTTCAGACGGTTCCTCCTACAGCATCGGGTTTTGGGGAGACGTCTCACGGCTGGAAGGCCTCACTGGAAGCGGCAGCTGTTGCTTCCTGGCGCCGGCAGTTGTTGTGGCTGCTTGGCGGTGTTTTGCCCCGTTTTTGACGGCAGGGCGACCTCTGCTTCGTGATCGTATTTTACGGGATCACTGGCATCTGCTTCGTGGCCTTTGTGACTGGACCACTGACGTCTAGTTGGAATGGACTTGCATCCTTCTAGGAACTTGGCATAGTAGTATGGCAGGGGGGAAACGCTTGTCGGGAACAGCACCTGTTGATCCCACCACTGCCACCAAGTTGTAGCTGCGGACGCTACGACGGCTGAGGTGCTTGTAGCGCCCCTGACATCCTTGGCTGACGAGTACTTCTTTGCATCAGGTTACGTGATTATTTCGACTTTTTACGACAATAAGCACAGCATGGGCTACAGTCCCGGCTTGGGGGATGGAGCGTCGGTGTCCTATTCTAGGCCTAACCTTAATGCTTCCAGTAATACACTGCCACCAACGGTGGATTAATTTAATTGCTTAACGAAGTATAAAGCTAAAATGGGCTACATAATAATTTACACTTAAAAACAATTAATCTGCTAGGGAACGAACCTGAGGTTTAAAAACTCTTGGTTTTTATTTTAAAACATCAGTATGAAAAGAATAAACACTTTTACATTTAGTTCACTAGTTCAGCTTTTGACAAGTTTGGCAAAAACACTTGGCTTGAATTTACAATAAAAATTCACATTAATACAAGAACAACGAAGTTGATTCTTAAACACTTAATTTAGATTAGAAAAAGCATTTTTATCTTGGGTTCCTATCCAGGAATACCCAGCAAGCTGAACCGTGTCCGCTAAGTTACAACTATATTTGACAACTGTAGTTTTCAAGTCGTCCCACAGTTATTTTTCCTCGCGAGGATCAAACCGCCCCTTTGTATACATTTGAAAAATGAACAAAGAAAGAAACTGGCTTTTTAGGAAGAGATGCCTACTCTAACATTATGGTGGTAAAGACCAGCAATGCCGATAAGGCTTACAAACCATAAAGACTCCAAGCTAGAGGTTAATTTAATTTAGACTATAAATTTAGAATTGGGGGGTCCTAAAGATAAACTTCTAAAGTTAAACTAGTTTACTTACAAGCACTACCATTTTGGCCGGCATGGCAATCCCGGACGTGACATCTCCACTCCCGACCGGCGTGACCCTTCTAGCTTGAGAGATCTGTGAGCTGTGCTGACTGAGCTGGTCTGTTGGGGCTTTTTATGCTGGAGAGGAGGGAGAAGCGCGGACGTCGAGGATAGCTGCGGGGGTCTGATTGGCTGAGGGCCAGGAGAACAATGGAAAGTGGGAGGAGAAGTCGGTATGGCAAAGGGTTTTGGTGCAGAGCCGTTTGAAGGAGTAGGGAGTGATTAAAGATGGGCCCAATTGAGTTTTCAACTCTTGAACTTTGAGAAAGGCATTCGCATTGGGAAATTCATTATGGATTGATTATTTACAAATGCACATCGTGAATAGGCTCTGGTTAAAGCTTAGTACTTTGGTTTGTGTAATACATAAAGTATTACTATTAAATTTTACAAGCTTTAACTGAAAACTGCAGTGTTATACACCACAACTAGTTTTGGCTGAGGGGGGGGGGGGGATTGAGGATTCGAAGTTTTTATGCATAGTTTGAGTTTCGGATTGTATGGAAACAGATTTTTTTATAAATATCTTTTGGTTTTTAATAGCAGAGCAAGCCAGTAGTAACATTCGGATGGGTCAGTCGGGTTTTGTAGAGAATTAAAGCAAAACATATATACACAAAAATTCGTGTCCGGTGATTGCCGATGTCTGTATAGGTTGGACTAATGGTAGCGTTTTGGGGGCAAAAGATTATCATTAATAAAGCATAAAAAGAATAAATACATTAGCTTAGAGAATGCTATAACGCATTAAGTTTGAGTAGAATAAATAACTTCAAAGTTAAAGGATAGGTGACCACCGCTGTGGAAATTTTTCAGAAAGGTTGCAGCTGTTCAACATAATAAAAAATATCACACTTACAAAGTTATCTGTACAATTAAGTATGAGGTTAAGTACCTTCGCAGAGGAAGCTCCTCCTATTTAACACTAAAGCTAATGTCTTTGGGCTTTTTGCCCTAAATAGAAGCAATAAAAATCGAAAATACAAAGTACAAATTTACAATAATGGCGGCCATGATGAAGGAGCGCTGCGGTTGGTTTTGCATGATTTTCAATTGTTGATTGTGGATCTTCTAGAATGAATTGTTGAATTTGGGCTTCCCCAAGAGGTAGGTATTATTGCAGGCTATTAAATGGTGAAGAGTTTGACCGATTCTGTCCATTATTAAAAAAACGGCGAGATTTACACAATCGAGACATTTGGGTGCTCAAAGAAAAAAAATTTCTTCGTTTGACAAAACGAAGGTTTTTCGGCGGTCCACGTTTACAAAACAACATACTGTAGGCCTAATTGTAACTTGCGGCTGCATTTTATATTAGGAGGTTGAAACACACCTGAGTGAACTTTTTTGATGTGAAAGGTAACTGTTTTCTTAAATGCCAAAGTTCGTTTGTTGAATTTTTTAATGTAAATTCGTTGCTTTATTTTCAAAAGCTTTCAGTTGTAAAAACGTGATAAAATGTAAAGTGCCTTTTTATTCTCACTGTCTATAAATAAAACCAAGCGTTTTAAACGTCAGTTGTTTTTATCCAGTGATTAATTGTAGAGTTAAAACATTATGTAAACCCCCTTTTATTCTTAACTCAGGATTTTCTGCAATTAATGTCACTCCACCTGGTGGTAGCGCATACTGTGTAAAATAAAACTTGTTAGCCTATTTAATTTGATAGGATATTTTCGCTCCGTTCCCTACATCGGGCCCGTAGCCACGACTGTGCTTTGATAAACCAACCAAACACCGAAAGTATTATTTTTAACAAGACCGAAGTCTACCTGATGTCGGGGATGCTACAAGCACCTCAGCCGTCGTAGCATCCGCCATTACAACGTCTACTATCGTTACTTAGGAGGCTCACGTCAGAGATCGATGATGGATGTCTGTCCGCATCGTGTGCAATACCAGTTATCATCCGAAGTCTCTGCATTCGATTTTAGTGTCAAGAATCGTGTACCGGCCATGGGAAAGCGAACCCTCCAAAGACACTGTCGCAAGCAGTGGGTAGAGTTTGGATGGAAAGCACACTGTACATATACAAGCAAATCGGAAAAAACACTTTAACATCCGATGCAAAAAATGAAGCGGAAGCATTCGATGAAGAGCTTAATGTCGAGAACCCGTTTCCAAGTAATCCATAAGCCTTTTGTGCCGAGGTAAAAGTAAACTACGAAGAAGCTATGCAGTTGCCTCATGCAGAAGACTGGAAAAGAGCAATGAAAGAGGAAATGTAATCTCTGAAGAACAGATGAGTGTACATCCCCATTTGTAAACCAGAAGAAAAGAAACAATAGGTTCAAGATGGGTTTACATGTTGAAGTACTATTCAGCAGATTCTGAGCTCAAGGTTGCTCAAGGTAAAACACACAAAAAAAAGAATTTAACTACTTTGAGACATACTCACCAGTTTATCTCATTTATGTTGGTGAGGTTATTTTTCTTTTTGTTAGTAGTGTTATCACTTGGATGTCAAGTGTTCCTACACATATTGAACGCTGCAAGAAGAATTCTACCCATGACCAGCCCCCACGATACAGACAAGGAGGAAATGTAGCTTGGAAACTAAATGAAGCTCTTTATGGATTACACCAGTCGCAATGAAAATGCTTGAAGAGCTGGATGCAATATTTACGAATTTGGGATTTGCCAAAGTGAAAGCAATTAACTGCACTTACACCTACAAGTCTCGAGCAGTCGTATTAGTTAATGCCGATGACTTGGCGACATTTTCAAAACACGACAAGACGTTGGCAGAAATCATTGGCACTCTTGCCGGGAAGCATGAAGTACAGAACTTAGGACAGATGAGAAGATTCCTAGGTGTCGAGTGTGACAAGTGGAATGAAAGTTGCAGGGTGCACCAGAGGAGTTAGGTAGAGCGACTAACAGGTTATTTCAGATTGGAGCACACAGCACGAGTGACTATGCCCATTGATGCAGAAGTAGTCTTGACAGCTCGGAACAGTCTAGTGATAGGGATGGTCAACTCGACCAAGTACCGATCCCTCATAGGAGCACTCATGTTTGTAGCACCACGTACACGACTAGATACATCATACGCCGTCATTATATCACAGTTCAACACAAATTCAGGACTGGATCATTGGAGAATGGTAGAATGTGTCCTCAGATACATACACACGACCAGAGACCTTGGAATACGATTTGAACAAACATCGTAATTGCCTGTAATGACATTTTTTACAGACAGCTCATGGGCATTCAATGTTGAGATAAAAAGTCAAGTGTGGTTTTGGTGATTTTTTGACAGGAATGTCATTCACGTGGAGTGGTGTCATTTCGTAGTTCCTAAACATGCGAGCATTTTCGAAGGTTTGAGATGCCCTTCTTAGCAGAGCAAAGCACCCGATTTGGTTAGTCGGGTGCTCAAACGATTGTAAGGGATGGGTGACAAGGCCTGCTGGGTAGTGAGCAGGGATGCCACTCAGTGCTGAGCTAATGTAGCTAATTCTTAAAGTAAATTTAAAATTTTGAGCACAAACATAAATGATACCTATAACTAAAGGGAAGTATATTCGGATAGAAGTGAAATTAAATAATTACGCTCAGGCTCCATCTGTGGGACCCTACATAAAATCGAATTGCAAGAAATCTACTAAATCAGAAGTTTAAAAAAATTGTATGTACAAAGTTAGCAAAGTTTTCAGAACGAAAAATGGGCAATAAGGCAAAGGAAATGTTGGTAGAGGTACCCAATACTGCAGAGTTGATAAAGCCAAGGAGCTTGGATGGCCAATGGCACTATTAACCCTTACAAAAAATGCACAAATTCTTATTTCATTTTAAGAACTGCTTCGTGTAAAAAGTCCTTAAAGGTGATATAATAAAAGTAGCTTTTACCAACCTCAGTTGTAACATGTTGAGCTCTTTGTGATGACAAGTATCCTTCTAAACTGGCCCACTCCAACTCTAGAACTGCAACTTCCTCTTCAAGATGCTGTTTCTTTTCCTAAGAGTTTATATGAAAACTATGATGTGAATTTGTAGTGTGTACCCATTCACCAGTACTGTTTAGAGAAATATTGATTGTATGGTATGAACACTTTATCTCTTGCATTATCTATTCTAGTGTTGTGGAGGTAAGAATTTTTCATACAGTCATACTAATGTTAACTGGCAACGATGTTAAAATTGAGTTTAGTTTGTGAAAGGAAAATCGAGCATCTTTCTTCAAATCATAAACTTGGATAGGACATTCCACACTAGCGGCTGTTGCCCCGCTTGTTCTGGAGAACCTTCTGCAGCCGAGTACTTGACATCACTTCTACGTGTTGGCCACCATTTTACCATCTGCGCTTCAAAGCAACTCGTATCATTCGTTAACTCATGGAATAAGGTAGAAGCTTGCAGTTACATAAAAAAAATCCGTCCTAGTTGTACGACTGAGCTGGAGCCAACTCAAAATGCGATCATATCAACCAAGTTAGATAAGTACACTTGTAAGTGCGCATTTGTGAGTGTAGAGTGAATTTTTTGGCACTTGTTTTAAAATGGCAACTTATAAAGAGGGTCATGCCAAAGACAAAATTAAAACTAGAAGGGGGGGGGGGGGGATGCAGAAATCTCCGAGTAGGTAACATTTTCGTCCGAAATTCAACCTTTTTTTTTTACTGGTGCTGTTTTTAACCCCTAAGACTAATTTTGTATACAAGTAGCAAAGGTCCGCCAGACGGCAATAGCTTGCAGGGTTTGTCATGTTTAATAAATGCGGACCTAAGCCTTCTAGTCTAGGCCGTCATATTGGCAAAGTCTAAGTGTAATCAAACTCCACTGCTTAGTATAAAAACTCCAAAATACCAGTGTTACCTGGTTGATTTTGGTTTCTATTGCCTGTTGAAAATATGCATTACCTTTTTTAATAGTATTCTCCTTCTCTCAATGCTGTTGTCTGTTGAATCTAGAGAAAATAAATCGAAGATGTCCTTCTGGTTCGCTACCTACTGCGCAGATGTACTGCACAGCCTCCTTCATATAAAAGTTGAAGCGGAGCAGCAATGCTCACCTTTTCGATCCTCTATCGTGCCCACATGGCGACTAGAGGGGAGGAGGGCGGGACACAGGTAACGTATATTTGCAACAGGCAATATAAACCAAAATCAAACAGGTAACACTGGTATTTTGGAGTTTCTAGTTGCCTTGAAAATAACAATTACTTTTTTTAATAGCAATCCCATTGACTTCGTCAAGGCGGCAGGCACCATTTAACAGGAGTCCCCTCAGGTAGCGACCGGTTCCCTTCACAGAATGGTAAAGTGTGTATAAGGGGTTACAGTATACGACGGGCAGCAACAAATGGCCCGTTACGGTGTAGTCCTTCAGCATGGTGGTGGGACATGTCACGGAGGCAGTGGGAGGTAAAGACGGTAGGATGCCTCCAGGAAGCAGCCTCCATAATTTCAGTAACAGGGATGTTACTATAATGAGCCCATGAGGTAGAAATGGCACGAAGTTCGTGGGCTGTTACTCTGATGCCTTCTGTGACACAGTTGACGTCTAGCGCTTCATAAGCTTGAACGATGACACTCTTGAGCCAGGTAGCGATCATCCGTGCGGAAGTTGTTCCCATTTTGTTACCAAGGGGGGGGGGGGAGGAGTTGAGAACGATTCCTGCAGATAGGTTTGGATGCCTGAAGGTAAAAGCGGATGGCACGGACTGGACATAAAGTCCGTTCATCATCATCCCCCAGGATGTTGGAGAGAGAGAGGGAATGATGGAAGGATGAGTACGCTCGTTGGGTTTCTGTGTCTTGACTCGGAAGGAGGAATGTGGAGTTAGGGTAACTACGGTGTAGTCAGGTAGGAAAAAACAATCTTTTTCGGTAGCTGACAAGGCTTGAAGTTCACTACAATGGAGGCAAGCTGCCAAGGCAACCAGGAATACGGTTTTCCTAGTTAGGTGACTCAAGCGGGAGGAGGCCATAGGTTCGTATGGTGGAGCCATTAGTGCTGCTAGTACTATGGATAGATCCCAGTTGTTTTCTGATGCGTGGTCTGTCCAAGTGGCAGGAATGTATTAAGGATGGAATCCTGTAGTCTGTGAGAAGGTTTGTTTTATCTACTGCTTTAAAGACTGCATTTAGTGCAGACCGATAAACAAGAATCGTGGATCCCCTTACGCCGCTTTTGAATAAGGTAGTAAAGAAGCGGAGGAGGTCATGTATAGAGGGATTGATCGGATCAACTTGTTCTGTGATACACCAATAAAGCCATTGCTTCCAGTGGCTGTCATATATCTTATCGGTAGAGGCACGGACAGCGCGTGAGGCGATACGGACGGTCTCGTCCTCAAGAATGCCTGTTGTGCAGAGGACTTGGATGATAGTAGCCACCCGTGAAGGTGTAGTGACCGGAGGTTGGGATGTATATCAGACCGTTGTGTTGGGACAATAGGTCCGGTGTAGCGGCGCTACCTTTCACGTTAGGTGCCTTTCAGGTGAGCACCGACATCTGGTGTTCTGACGAATTCTTAGGTAGTACTCAGGGTGTCCGTTTTTACTTTTACGGAGAATACAGCACTGCAGTGTCTACTGCACGGTTAGGAGGGGAGCGCCCATGTCCTATCTAAGTTTAAAGTACTAACTATCTAATGGTTCACTGCCACCACGATGGGTGTTTAATTGCAGGCTTGGAGTTGAATAAAAATGATTTTTGATTATTTACTCATACAATTAAATTCACTAAAAGTCCGACTGTCGTTTAAAACAACGCTTGGTTTTTTAATAGAACATGGTAACTTTAACACTTTACATTTGCAAACTAGAATTTACAAACAATAATCTTTGAAAAGCTTTGAATTAAAGCACACGAGGATTTACAATGGAATCGGCAAGAAATGAACGAATTAAAAGTTCATACACTACAATAAAATTTCGATTAGAAAAGTTGCTCGAGTCACCGGACTCTCTAAGTTACATAATGCACCTTACATTTGTAAAATAGTCTAAGTAATGTTTCAAAAGCCACTGCTAAAGATCAAACTACCTCAATGGTTAACCTGGTACACAACCCAAAAGACGTCTAAGCTCTACGATTAAACCATTTTGATTATTTAGAAGAACCTGTGTTCAACATAAATAAGAAATAAAAGCCGGTTTTTAGGAAGGGGACCTTAAACCCTTAAGTTATGGACGTTCTAGGCCAGAAATGCCGATGGCGGTTAACTATCCATAATCAATCTCAAAGTTAGAAGTTAAGTTTAGACTGATGAACTATAAATTTAGAAATAATGTCGAAAAGAATACTTTCAAATAAATTTGAACTAGTTACCAACGAACTGCTACCTTGCCCGGCTTGGCAACATTCCGACCCTGGGGGACATTTCCACTCCGACCGGCGTAGCAACCTCTAGCCTTTGAGATCAGTGAGCAATGCTCTGGATGCAGCCTTGCAGGTCTGTTTTATACCAGCTGCCTGGCAGCAAGGGAGGAGGGAAGGGCGGCGGATCTGTAGGAGAGCAACCGGGGGAGGGGGGGGGACTGGGGTAGAGACCTTTTGAGGATGAGAAACTGACTTAGACCGGCCAGGCTGTCACTACCGGAAGTAGACATGATGGCGCGGACGGGCAGGGCAGCTTAGAGTTCTGAGTGGTGGGGAAATTGAATACTGTGATCTGGCTGGAAGGGAATATTGGCAGTAAGGAGAGCAAGTGAACTAATGAGAGGCCTTAGGAAGTGAGTTTTGAACTCACAACGTGAATAGGCCTATAAATTAAAACTACGATATTATGTATCGCAACTATTGAAGGAGGGGGGGGGGAAACGGAGTTTGCAATTAAAAACATTATTCAAGTTTAATAGAAGGATGGCTACTAATCTATTGCAAGATTAATAGTAGATAAAGGCTTTATATACATTTGGATGAGGTTGCTATGGTCGGAGCTCTGAAATAAAAACAAGATAAACACTTTTTGGAGAAAATGTCCGGTAAAATAGTATAGTAAGAAAAATGCCGTTTTGGACCAGGTAGAGTTCATGGGAAGAAGTTACGTTAATAAATTGCTTTTTAAAGCACTAAGCAAAAGATTAAATGAACCAGCTTGTGTGTAGATGCTAAAACGCATTTTAGTTTACAACATTATTGCAGCCGCAAATAATGACAAGAGTGCAATCAAAGTTTTCGTAACAAACCAAAACCGGTATTGAAGTTCAAAATAAAAACGTAGAGTGCGGGTCCTCAGTACATTTATGTGGTTGAGTGCCGATTGGCAGCCCCTCCTACAACAACACTAAGCTGGTCGGCTTTATGCCTGAAAAAAAAAATATAAATAATTACAAATTTACAAGTTTCAGTTTTGGGAAATTGGCGTCGTTGATTTGCATGCGGTGCACTCAGTTTGGAGCGTTTTTCAAATAGCTGTAGTTAATTGTAGAAAATGAAATTTAAAGTTCTGTTTTCGCAGAGTTGGAGACAGAGTTAGTGGCTATTAAGCATTGAAAACAGGGATCGTTTTGGACCATTTTCCTGGGAGTTACACAAAGTTAAAGTTGAAGGCTCCGAGTTAGGCCTATAGCGCTACTGAGCGCTAAGAAAAAAAAAATTGTTCCCCGAGTTTTTGATCTTTGGTGCCGGGTATCCTAACCAATCTGTATTTTTGGCCAAATGCCTTTACACCGGCCGAGATGGTAGTTGACGAAGAGTCTATGAGGAGGCTGAGGAGCAGCTGGAACCATGCCGCAGCTGGCCAGTTCGGTGCGATCAGGAGGAAGCACCCCTGACAGCTGGCAATTTTGCGCAGAACAAGTGGGAGGTGGCAAGGAGGGGGGAAGGCATACGCATGAAGTTGGTTCCAATCCAAGATTAGTGCATCCACAGCCCATGCTTTGGGATCGGGTAAAGAACTGATGAACAGCGGAAGTCTGGCATTGAACCTCGTGGCAAAGAGGTCTACCATTGGCTTCTGCCAAAGGAGGAACAAATTTTGCCGTATTGTAGGATGAAGCGTTCATTCGCCGGTGGGGGGCTTGCGGCGTGATAGGGAGTCTGCTATCACATTCATTGTCCCTGGGATGTGTAGGGGTAGGAGGCAAACGTGGTGGCGGATGCAGAACCGGAAGATTTGCGAGGTGATGTGGTGTAGGGATAGGGAGTGTGTTCCGCCTCCCTTCCGGAGGCAGGCGACAGCCGTGGTGTTGTCTATGTGGACTTGTACATTTCGTCTTGTCACATTTTCTTTAAAGTGTTGCAGGCCCAGGAGGACTGTACGCAGTTCGAGATGATTGATGTGGTCTGTTGTATCGGTTGGCCAACAACCGGAGACTGTGAGGTTGTCGATGTGAGCTCCCCATCCTGTTTGGGAGGCGTATGTAAAAAGGTGTAGTTGAGGCGGAGGCTCGTGGAGGGGAACCGTTGCAATGAGATTGAATATATTCGTCCACCACCTGAAGGTGTCGATTGGGAAGGATGGATCGAGTTGTTGCGGTGGGAGATTCAATGCCGTCCGAGGGTTGCCCCAGTGAAGGGAACGATAATGGTACCGAGGGCGCGCCATCCACCTTCCGTAAGGGACTAGGCAAATGAGTCTCCTGTCCCGATAACGGAGGCAAAGTCTTGGAACGTGTGGAGCGGCATGAGTAGGAAGAACCGTGCGGATGTAAGATGGTTTTCTATCCGTTCTAAAGTCGGCATGACATATTCCGTGCGGAGGTCGAAGAATATTCCGAGGAATACGAAGGATTGGGTTGGTTGAAGGCGTGACTTTGGGAGGTTTATACCGAGTCCTAGAAGGTGAAAAAGAGACACGACGGTGCGTAGGTTGGTGATTGGGGTAGTGGGGTGTGATGAGGGAGGAGACAGTCGTCGAGGAAGGCGTGGATACGGATGCCTTGTTGGAGGAGGCAGGCAAGAACTGGTTTTAGAACCATAGTAAAAATTCGTGGGGTGGCGTTTAATCCAAACAGTAGGCAAAGGAACTCGAAAACAGTTCCGTTTAGTAGAAAACGGAATAGGTGGCGGACAGAGGCATGAAGTGGAATGTGAAGGTATGCGTCCGCAAGGTCGAGGGAGACTGTTCAGACGTTTGGTTGAAACGATTCTTGGATGGAGGACACTGTTTTCATCTGAAAGTGTGGACTGAGAACAACTTGGTTGAGTGGCTTCAGGTTGAAAATTAGGAGAGTTCCACTTGTTTTCTTTTTGCAAAGGAAAATGTTGCTGTAAAAACCTGGAGTGAACGGAGGTATTACAATTCGGATGGCTTTCTTCCGGAGGAGGGATGTTAATTCTGCTCGAAGCGGAGCGGCGGATGGTGATTCTACGTCCCATGGTGGATCTTGCACCGGAGGTTGAGGGGGAAATCTTGGCTTGAAGCCGTTGAAAATAATTGAAAGGATCACTGGGTCGGAGGTTATCATCCGCCAAGCTTTGGCGTGGTGTCGAAGGCGTCCCCCTACAGACTGTGGTGGAGGTGGAATGTCAATAATTGTCACGTCCCCTATGTTGGGGAAGGGAGGAGGATCGTCGTTTCCGATCAGGGGTGGAGGAACGGCCCAGGGAACGACAGCGTTCGTGTCCCTGGGTGCGGAGCGGAAAGTACGAAGCGGCACGTGGGGCCGGAAGCGGAAGAGAGTCGGGAGGTTTAGTGGTCTTCCAGTCGTCTTTGGGAGAGTCAGACTTGGTAGGTGTAGGATGAGGACGACGCCCTTGGCGAGTCTTGTTGTATAGAGGCTTCCGGGAGATGTCAAGGTGAGGAGCCACTTTTGGTATTAACTACGAAATAAAGACTCAGATTCGTGGATGGGTTGATTGCGGAGGAGATGGCGAGTGAGTCATGCAGATTCGTAGCTGTGTTTAAAGCTTCTTCTCGTAGTAAGAGAGTCGAATTGAAGAGA
Organism: Lithobius niger; assembly: GCA_023313725.1. NCBI lineage: Eukaryota > Metazoa > Arthropoda > Chilopoda > Lithobiomorpha > Lithobiidae > Lithobius > Lithobius niger. The sequence goes on along the minus strand of JAHWFP010014875.1, from coordinate 11,612 downwards.
GCATGCGTGAACCAGTTCATGGCGTGGCAAGTAGCGAAGCAGTTCTTCCGGAAGACTTGGCTAATGAGGAGGGCTAACTGACGCGTGTCCTCCGGCGGAGGGTCAGCATAAAGTCTCTCACATAGTGCGTTGGCTGCGGTGCTAAGGACGTCTGCCTGTGATGCAGCCCGGTGGCCCAGGCAGAGGATTCCGTCATTGTCGCGTAGGACAAAAACTGAACTGCTGCTCGGCGAGGGAGGTAGAGAGCGGAGCCGAAATCCAACTTTGTATCAGCAGTCAAGAATTCTGATTGAGGATAGGTATCAAAGTTACGTGGGTTGGCCGTGCCTTCTCCTATAGGACGGAAGAAATAATTTTCACGGCCTGGATGAGGCGGAGGAGGGTTTTTATCTAGTGCCAGAGGCGAACCATTTCTGAGGAGGACGCCTCTATTGCGAAGGAGGGTCGTTGACTGTCTTAAGGGTGGAGGCTGATGGGGTAGTTGATCGCGGAGGCCAAAACCAAATCCTGTAGCCAGGCCTCTATTCTTGGATACTGGGTCGTTGACTGCGGAAGGTTTGTATAGGAAGCAGTCTGGTATGATTCTGTCAACAGTTTTCAAGAGTTCAGGAAGGGGAATCGCGGAAGGATCCGGATCACCTTGGAACGGAGGCTCGGGTCGTTCTGAGAGCGACGGGTCTGGTGAATAATAGGAGTCTTGCTCATCAGTTATGGAAGCATCCAGCGGACGTACGAGAAGCGGAGCTGGAGGGGCAGGGAGCGGAGGTGGAGGTGGAGGAGTGGCGGAGGGCCTTGCTTTCGTTACGGAGGGACAATGTCGTTTGGAGGCCGAACTTAACCAGGCGGTTGTATAGTCGGTTGCAGGCATCTTCCGCTTGAAGTTGCGGAGGGAGGAGTCCATGAGGGAATGTACTTGTGATGACGTAAGAGGTTCGGTCGTACGGAGATGTGGGTTCTGGGACCGAATGCTGGGAGGAGCGTGAAGACAGGTCCAAAGGTGTCAATTGAGGGCTGACGCAGGCAGCCAATTTGGCTGGAACCGTCCGTGCTTTAAGCTGGAGTTTAAGGCAAGCATAGCGCTCTTTTGTGCGAGAAACTTCTTCGAAAGGGAGCGTTAATCTCGTGCCGGAGGCGGTTGACTACACGGGATTGGAGACGTGGCTGTAGAATCTAAAGGCATGGAAAACGACTCAGAAAGGAGGGGATTCAGAGGCGGAAGAGGCTCCAAGGAATCCTGCTCTGTTGTGAGTTCCAAGACTTCAACTTTCTCCGCAACGGATGGAGCATGGACTGATGTGGGGAGACGCGCACGGGCGGAGGAGTCCTCCCTAGGTGTCCCTTTAGCCCTAGGCATCGCAATGCGGAGGCGGAAGCGGAGGGTAGAAGAAGCGGAGGTCCCGGAGCGAAGTGAACAGCGTGGCTGCTAGAGAAGAAAAGGTGAGCATTGACGCTCCGCTTCGACTTTTATATGAAGGAGGCTGCGCAGTAGGTATCGAACCGGAAGGACATCTTCGATTTATTTTTTTTAGATCGAACAGCATTGAGAGAAGCAGAATGCTATTAAAAAAGGTAAATGTTATTTTCAAGGCAACTAGAAATTGAATTTAAAACTACAAATTGTTTTTACTTATCCTAAAAAAACGCTTACCTTTATTTTTGCATATTTCACTAAATATTTTTAAAACTAAAAATTACTTGTACTGCCCGTTAGCCCCACATTTAATACTGTGGAGTCTTAAGTTTGCGTTTTCACTTCTATACGTCTTAAAGTGGCACTATCACCGATTGAAAGTAAGCAGAATCTGGCAACATCTAGTGCTATCTCGTACTATCTAGCACTTGCTTGCACCAAGCGAAGGAATGCACAACGGCAGTTCTTTTAACGAAACAAACAAGCCATAACGTCCTTAATTATTGAGTGAAAATTTGGTACGCCCTCGAGTGCCTGGCAGGAAGCTGTAAAGATTTAACACTATCACCGCTGTTAGATGGTGCCATGGTATTTTCGTTCGTATTTCAATCGGTGGCAGTGCACTTTGTAAGTTCAACGCTAATTACTATTTATATTTCGTTTAAGTTTGTACTGTGGAACACGACAAAATTCCGAGATTATCAATTAACAAATTAAACACGCATACTTCCACAAACTCGACACTTACAACTACGTCCAGCAAATTTTCAACTACGTCCTGTTGTCTTCATCAGGCTTTAAAAACAGGCTTTAAAACGTTTATTTAGTCCCTCACATCTTGCTTCTTTGATGTTCACAATCGCCGTGTTCGAATTCGCCGGTAATCATGGACTCCTATATTTGTCAGGTGGTTGCACGTCGGAATTCTCCTCTCTCAGTTCCCATCGCCTACTTAATTCTCGTTCAAGTCCAACGTTAACCAGGAGCCCCACATTAGAATTTGATGGTCCTTGAATGTTCATAAGAGGTTTAATTGCTATGCAATTCATGTTCTTTAATTACCATCAATTCCAGGCACCTAAGATGTATATCTCGTGCTAAGTTTGAACTCAAAAGGGTCTTGGTTATCTCCCATCTATGGCGTGACGTGTCGCCATGCAATGCAATGTACTGCTATATCGTTGTCTTCCTTCTCATTTCTTATATTCGCCACGTGTCTTGCACGTACCCCTTTCCTGGTCTCATCAATATAAACTGCCTCACAGTCATTGCGTGGACACGGTAGACCCCTTTTCTCGTATTAGCAACACGTCCCATCGCCTGTTCATCTTTCACCTTTTGTGTCATATACGGTAAAGTATCCAATACATTACTTGGCAACATTGCACCACAAATGATGCTACACATGCCATGTAGCATGTGTTATACATACAACTTAACACAGAATACACTTTAGCATATTTCATAACCATCTTAGGTTATAACTAGGAACTCAGAAAATGGATAGTGGCTCCACTAAGCTACTGGGTGAAATTACAATACACAAGAGCTGGGATGTCAATTACTAGCCATAAGGTGGGCTACAACTGTACGGCTTAGCGAGACCAGCGAGACCTTGATATGAGAAAGGTGTACTAGAAGAGGAGCAGGCTGAAGCCAGGCATAACAGCCCAGTCAGAAGCCTTAAGGCAATGTCTGCATGGTGAACTTAAAGGCGCTTTTTCACCTTTTCAACTCCTAGACGCAGCACCGTAGAATCTTCGAGCAATATAAAGAAAATAGCGGTAAATAAAAAATGGAACAACATTATTTGCAGCAGTGCCACGACTTTCATAACTAAAACGAGATCATGTGACTCACGTCAGCCTATTGGATGACGGAGAATCCGGAACGTGGATGCTGCGTTTAGAATACGGGCAACGCTATCGAAATGGTGAACAGGCATCTTTAATGAGTGCATATGGGTGTTGACGGTAAGTGCAACTGCAAAAGTCACATACTGACACATCAATTACAAATTGTATATGCTAATAACTGGAAAATAGAGGAAATAAACTCATAAAAAAATTTAAAGGTTGAAGACCTTAAACATTACATCCTATAATGATTAAAACTATATCAGTGCTAAAATGAAATTGGAAGAGATTCACAAGTAGCTATACATCGTCATTAAAAATTAAATAGTTATAAGAAACCAAAGCTAACAGTAAGGAATTATTGGATAAGAAAAAACAATATATGAAAGCTAAAATTCATAGGGGAAGAATAATTAATATAGGTAGATTACAATGTCTGGAATACCAATTAAATACTCATTTTGTTACTAGATGCAACTCATGTATTCATTGATACTTATGAACCTTCGTTGTTTGTATCACCTGTATAAAATTTTGAATTAAACAAACTTTCAAATGATAGACTGCCACCACAATGGACATCCAACAAAGGGTTTTTAACTGATCTTATTATGAAATTCAGTAAGGTCAAGACAATCTCTAGTCCTAAGATAAAAAATTAGCCTTTAGAAAAAACAGATTCCACAAGTTTTGAACACATACACTGATGTGCAAATTATTATTTGAATTTGTTGTTGTTCAGATGCAGTCTAAAGAGAATACCAGAAGAAACCAGAAATCCAAGCCTATCAACCAAAACGTAGTATTGGGTTAATTATAACAAAAAATATACGAGTACATCCACTTACCGATAGTCGAGTACAGTCTTCTTCCAATGCAGTGCAGTCACCACTAGAGGTATCATCGTTTGTTTTGATGAAATTGGGATGACTGAAATACTCCCCAGCATAAGCTGAATCTGTAACTTCTATAAATTCAGTCAATTTGTCATTATCACCCATTTTGTTGTCAGTTGTGGGAGGCATTGACTTTTTAGACCTCACAGAATGGAGAAGGGATGGCGACTTTGTTTGGCGACTTGATTCAAGCAGAACATCATTTAGAGTTTCTTCCAAATGAGCAATTTTGACTTTATACTCCGATACTTCGTCTCCATTTTGGTTCCTCACATGTTGGACCTGATTTTTCCAATATAATTCTAATGCTTCCATTTGTTGTTGGTACATTTCTTTTTCAGTAGCCATTTTTTCTTCTAATTCACGGCGTACCCTTTCTATGTCTGCGCTTTGCTGCTTGTGCAATTTTTGCTCATTTTCAGCCTTTACTACTGCTAACGATAATTCACGGTTGGTAAGCTGTAGAGCGGAGAGCTGCTCTTGCAATGTTGAGCACTCCAATTCAATTTCGAACAACCTTTTGTCCGTTGTAGTAGGTTCTTCAGCCCCGTACAATTCATCTGTAGTAAGATCAACTTGGGAACTTTGGTGGTGAAATTTTGAAGAATCAATGATGTTTGCTCGATGCTTTTCTCGCTCCTCAAAATATATTTTTGCGTCATAATCTCCAATTACTTTGATGTCGTCCACAAAACGATTATCACCCAACAAAAGTTTTGGAGATATGCGGCGTTTCAAGCTATTGTATTTTCCTTCAAGATCAATTAAATGGTCTTGTGCTTTTCCTTCTCTGTGAAGGGCCATCTCCAACTCGTCCATAGCTAGGTCGAGCCGGGATTTTAATTTATCGTATTTGACTCCAAAATCAATACAATTCTGGTTTAACTCGCCGATGGACCTAAAATTTGACTCTTCACACTGCACTTCTGCATCCTGGGGTAATATAACTTGGGATGAAAGCTGGACACCTGGCACAATATCTGTGTCAGTCTGAGTGGTCACATGTTCCGAACATGCACTGGTTTGAGGCACTTCTATACATTCTAAACGGCGTTTCAGCAAGGCACATTTTTCCCGGTACTCGTCAATCTCAGTCTGGTACTGCAGAGATAATGTTTTTTTACACGAGCTTAGCTCATCTTTGTGCTGTAATTTTAAATTTTGAATCTGCTCCATGAGCTTGGTTTGCAACATATCTTTGTCCAATGAACATTGAGTAATCACTTCTTCTTTCATCTGCTTCTGCAGATACTGAAACACTCGTTTCATTTCCCAAGCTGGTGCAGATGCTTTATCTAATTCACATTTGATATCGTCGAAGACGGCACACTCGAAATCACAATGTCCTTCCTTTTGAACCATTGATAATTGCATCGTTTCCAGTTCCTCTTCACTTAGTTTACCTAGTAACAGAAAAAAAATATTTTAACACAATCTTCCTCTAAACTCACATAACAAATATTCTGAACGTGCTCCATGCAAAAGTAACAACTTTTGCGTGTAAACAATATTATCCATTTAATATCAACCATTGTAAACCATTCAGCAGAATGGAGACCCAAGCAAGCAGAAGTTTCTGCTATTTCGCTTGCTGAAACTGTATTCGTTTCGCCCATGAATATTATCCAGTATTTGTTTTAACAATAAAAGATAGACATGACTGAATTCTTGCCATTCTCTTAATGTTTTAGCCAGTTAATATTTCTTTAGCATTAAGCAGAAGGAAAAATAAGTTCCAACGTGCACCGTGAACCTTGCGAGAGGTCCCAAGGAACCCCAAAAAAAACAAGATGCACTACACTGCATTAGTAATTCGACGTGTTGTATGGCAGAATAAAGAAAAATGTGTAGTTGATGTATGCAGTTGTAGTGGCAGACATACCAACAGGACACTACTAAAAAATCTGAATGCGTGGTGGACTGAAGAATATCTACTATATTGCACATTATATTAAAAAAAATTGTTTCGTAACTTTTGCTGCTACGATACGGCAAATGAGCCAGAATCTTGTGTGCGACGATGAAATCACTGACCAGATAAGTTTTCATCGGACGCTCATATTGGTTTTCTTACAAAAAAAAAACAAAAAAAAAAACTGAAAGCTTCCTTGTTTTACAGTTTCCCGTTCCCTTTCTTCTTGTTCTTCCGACTTTTACATTTTTAAAATCTTCGAACATCATATTTTCAGTAAATTCAGCAGGTAATTTTTTTTTTGGGGGGGGGGGGGGGGGGGG
>JAHWFP010014874.1:23324-35476 GCA_023313725.1 Lithobius niger | reverse complement strand
CGGCCGTTGCCTTTTAGTCTTCTGTACAGCCGAAACGGCAGGGAAGAATACAGCAACGACTTTATCCGTCCATCCGTCCGTTGCCTTTTAGTCTTCTGTACAGCCGAAACGGCAGGGAAGACTACAGCAACGACTTTATCCGTCCATCCGTCCGTTGCCTTTTAGTCTTCTGTACAGCCGAAACGGCAGGGAAGACTATAGCAACGACTTTATCCGTCCATCCGTCCGTTGCCTTTTAGTCTTCTGTACAGCCGAAACGGCAGGGAAGACTATAGCAACGACTTTATCCGTCCATCCGTCCGTTGCCTTTTAGTCTTCTGTACAGCCGAAACGGCAGGGAAGACTACAGCAACGACTTTGTTCGTCCACGGACAAATCATCATTGCTTCCATCTTTCTACGGGCCACACATATGCATACAAGGCAAGAAATCAACTTTCTTGGCCTTCACACTAATAATAACAAACAGTAAATAACAACGAAAAGAGTTATCGAAGTAGACATTCCGCATAAAAGATGGTCCCGGTGAGTTAAGACCACTCTGGAATGCTGACTGTCTGTCTGGTCACAAAGCCCTTACCGGGCCTGAAAAAATCCAAAATACCAGTATTACCTAATTGAATTTGGTTTCTATTGCCTTCATGAAAATAATCATTACGTAATTTTAGCATTCTCCTTCTCATAATGCTGTTACAATAGAGAATAAATCGAATATTTCTCACCGTCCCGCTACCCACTGCGCAGGTTTCTGCGCAGCCTCCATCCTATAAAAAGCAGAGCGGAGCGAAGTCTCATCTTTTCGACCTCAGTTGTGCCCAGATGGCGACAAGAGGGGAGGAGGGTAGGAAGAAGGTAATGTATATTTCTATGAAGGCAATAGAAATGAAAATTAACCAGGTAATACTGGTATTTTGGAGTTTCTAGTTGCCATGAAAATACCTAATTTTAGCATTCCACAGATTTCGTCAAAGGCGTCGGGCGCCATCTTGACCAAGCCCCCTCGGGTAGCGTGCGGACCCCCAATACCGTAGTAGACAATTGTCCACTGGGGGTTTATACCGTGTGACGGGTGGTAATGAATGACCCAACAAGGTATAGGCAGTCAGCGTGATGTGACATATCACGTAGGTAGTGCGCTGAAAAGACGGACGGATGACGCCAGAATGCTGCTTCCATGATTTCGGAAACCGGAATGTTGCTGTGGTGAGCCCAGGATGCAGAGATGACCCGCAGCTCGTGAGCCGTTACCCGGATGCCCTGGTCTGCACAGCTGATGTCGTGGGCGTCATAGGATTGGACGATTGTGGTCTTGATCCAGGTGGCAATCATTCTGGTGGACGTTTCGCCGGATAGGGACGCGAAGGGAATACATAGCTGCGTGCGTCTCTGACGAAGGGCTTTAGAGGCTTTCAAGTAGAATAGCAGAGAGCGCACAGGGCAGAGAGCTCGTTTTTGGTCGTTGCTAAGGATGGTGGTGAGAGCGTGGATGATGAATGGCTTGGAGCGTTCCGAAGGTCTTTGAGTCTTAGCACGGAAGGGCGCCCGTGGAGTTAAGGTAACTCCGGAATTGTTGTCCAGGAAAAAACAATCTGCCGCAGTAGCAGATAGGGCTTGTAATTTACTACAACGGAGGCAAGCTGCCATAGCAATGAGAAATACAGTCTTGCAGGTCAAGTGGCTGAGAGAACAGGAGGAGAGTGGTCCATAGGGAGTGCCCATCAGTGCATTTAGGACAATGGAAAGATTCCAATCCGGGAATGTTTTACGTACCCGCGGACGGTCAATCAAGAACGATCAGATCATGGAAGTGAGGCGAAAGTCGTCAGCGAGATAGAAGCAGCTGACAGCTTTAAATACAGCATTGAGGGCAGATCGGTAGACGAGGATGAAGGAACCCCATAGTCCATCAAAAAGGAAGTCTAGGAATCGGAGGAATTCTGGAACAGAGAGACCGATCGGATTGACTTGTTGTGTAGAACACCAATGAAACCAGCGGCGCCAGTGGGTGTCGTAGATTTTAGAGGTGGAAGCTCGGACAGCTATGGAGGCGATGCGGACGGGCTGGACTGTAGAAACTCCTGTCTCTGCAAGGAGTCAGATGATAGTAGCCACCCGTGAAGCCTCAGGGATTGCGACCGATGGTGTTGAAGTGTCCCATTGCATTGGGTGAGCTGGTCCGGGTGCGGAGGAAGGGAACGTGGGCAAGCCACGAGAAGATCGAGGAGGGCTGGGAACCACGCCGCTGCTGGCCACTCTGGGGTATAAGCAGGAATTGGCCTGAGGTGGCAGCGATTTTGTGCAGAACCAGTGGTAACAGTTTCGTTGGGCGGGGGGGAGGCATAGGCGTAAAGATGGTTCCAGTCCAATGTCAAGGCTTTGAAAGCCCAAGCTCGTGGCTCTGGAATCAGACTGACGAAGTGGGAAAGTCTGGCATTGAGCCTCGTGTCAAAGAGGTCCAGCATGGGACACCCCCAGAGCTTGAATAAGGCATTGCAGATCGAAGAGTGCAGAGTCCATTCACTGCTTGGCTGAGATCGCCTGAAGAGGGCATCGGCGATCACGTTGCGATTCCCCGTAATGTGCAGGAGAAGCAAGCTGGTTTGGAGAGAGATGCATAGGTGAAAAATGTCCGATGTCAGCTCGTGTAGGGATCGGAAAAGGGTTCCCCTCCTCGCCGTAAATATGCCACTGCAGTTATGTTGTCGATATGGACCTGGACAACGCGAGTGGCAACTAGGTGTTGAAAATTAAAGACGGGAAAGCCAAAGGCTCACAAGAAATAACAAAATACAGATGCAAACCTATTTACGTTGCCTTTTGGAGTTATATGTCAGACTGCCTAAGTGGGGAATCGAACCCAGGACCTTTGAAACCAAAGGCCAAGGTCCTACCGCAGACTGGCACGGCCTCGTAGGTGTTGAAAATGATAGAGACCTTGAAGGACAGCCCGAAGCTCGCGAAGATTGATATGTTCGGAATTGGTGGAGTCCCAGGTTTCTGATGCTGTCACACTGCCGATGTGGGTGCCCCATCCCAAACTGGAGGTATTGGTGAACAAATGGAGGTCTGGGACTGGTTCGTGAAGTGGTACTGTGTCCATAAGGTGGGTGACATCCATCCACCAGGCTAGTGTTGCGAAAGGGAATGAGGACTTATGGGCCTCGGTAGTAGTAGGATTCCGATGGCGGGATCGCCCCATTGGTCTGATCGAAAGTAATGGAGGGGCCGAACTAGCCATCGGCCGTACGGAACCATATCAGCAAGGGAATCGATGGTACCGATGACAGAATCCAGATCCCGTAGGGATAGGGAATATTGGGGCTGGCTCAGAAAGGTCCGAGCGTTGGATAGGAAATTGGTGATGCAGTACAGAGATGGCATGACGGTACTTTGACGAATATCAAGGGTACGCCGAGAAAGGTGAACTCTTGACTGGCGAGCAGTCGTGATTTGAGGATGTTGATGCCCCATCTGAGCTTCATTAAAAGAGACGTGACGGTGTGCAGATTATAGAGAAGGATTGTTCGATCCTGCTCGGGAAGTAACCTATCGCCGAGAAATGCATGGATGCGGATACCACACTGATGAAGGTAGGCGAGTACTGGTCGAAGAACCAATGTAAAGATGCATGGAGCCGCATTTAGTCCGAATGGGAGGCACAGGAACTCGTAGCCGGTACCATTGTGAATGAATCGGAATAGGTGACATACGGAGGCATGGAGGGGAATGTGGAGTTAAGCGTCGGCAAGGTCGAGAAAAACTGTCCAGCCCTGGGCTAGTAAGGTGGCTCGGATTGATTCCATTGTTTCCATCTGAAAATGAGGGTTGTCGATGTACTGATTGAGATGGTGCAAATTGAAAATCAGGGGGGACCCTCCCATTTTCTTGGGGCACAGGATGATGCTGCTGTAGAATCCCAGCCATATTGGAGAGTGTGACAATACGGACAGCATGTTTGGAAAGGAACCCCTGAATTTCGGCAGAAAGGTTGAAGGATGGGGGGTGCTCTAGGTCCCAAGGTGGAAGCCCGACTGAAGGGAAATGACGAAACTTGGGTAGGAACCCGTCGGTGAGTACTGAAAGAACTTCCTGATTGGCAGTTAATAATTCCCAGGCTGTCAAAAAGAATCGTAATCGACCTCTCACGGGTTGTGGGAAGAGCGTAATGTCAATATTTAGAGCGGCCTCGATTTTGTGGGCCGGGGGAGGCATAGCGTTGTCGTCGGTCTGGGGTGGTTGCTTTACTAGGGTACCGAAAGGGCGATACAGGTTTAGAAAGCGTAGCTGGATGTGTCTCGTCCGTCTTTGACCGGTTGGATCATGTTTCTGAGATCCCGGCTGTGAGTCTTTAGCAGGTCGAGACCGTCTTTTGTGTCGAAAACGAAGGGGCTTTTGTTTCCGGGACACATTCAGGTGTGGTGCGAGCTTGGGAATTAGCCTCCGGAATAGAGTATCCGACTCATAAATTGGAAGGTAGCGGAATGTTGAACGAGTGGAATCGTGAGGGCTAGGAGAGGTGTTGAGGGCAATTTCACGAAGCAAAAGTGTGGAGTTGAACAAAGCTCTTGTAAACCAGTTCATTGAATGATACGTAGCAAAGCATACCTTGCAGAAGACTTGATTGATAAGAAAGGCTAGTTGCTTAGTGTCGGCCGGTGGAGGAGCCATGTTGAGATGTTCACATAAGGCATTTGCAGCCGTGTTCAAGACATCGGCTTGTGAGGCAGCACAAAGTCCAATGCGTAAAAGTCGGTAGTTATCTCATAGCACAAAGATCGGGATTGCGGTCTTCCATGGGAGGAACAAGGCGGAACCAAAATCCATCTTGGCCTCCGCGATTAGGAACTCTGAACGAGGGTAGGTATCAAAGTTCCGTAGATTGGTGGTGCCATCCCCAGATGGTCGGAAGAAGGACGCATTTTTCTCAGGCCAGGGTGGTGGTGGATCCATGTCGAGTTCTAGAGGGGAACTATTCCCCAGGAGCAGGCCTCCAGTCCGAAGTAGCGTGGTAAGCAATGTCGTGGATTGTCGAAGTAGGGGCAGCTGATGAGGCAATTGGTCCCTTACGCCGAACCCGAAACCTGTCGAAAGTCCCCGAATTTTGCAGGATAAACCGGAATCGGGGGTCGGTTTGTACAGGAAATAGTCCGGGATTATGGTTTCTACCGTCTTTAGTAGATCGGGAAGCGGGATATCAGTAGGGTCTGGTTCACCTGGAAAGCCGGATTCCAGGCCGCCACAGCTCAGGGGATGATCGGATTGGTAAGAGGAGCGATCATCATCATCAAGAAGAGAAAGATGCTCCTCCGGATAGGCCGTGGCTGGTATGCGGCGAGATGGCGATGCGGTAGTTGGCATCGCGCCGTCTTCAGATCTTTGCAAAGGGCCAGGGATCGGTTCATCTAGCCGAAGCCGCTTCGTTGCATAAATGACCCATGAATGGTTGTAAGCTGAAGGATCAGGTGGGTCAGAAGATGTACGCTTGAACTTCCGGATCGCAGAGTCCATCAAGGAATGCACCTGATCTTGGGAAAGCGGTTCCACGGATTAGGTGGATCGGCAAGGTGCAGAACACTGCGAGGATCGAGAAGATAGGTCTAACGGACACAAGAGTGGCAAAGCAGACTGCTTGGCTGCGATCTTCCGGGCCTTGGCTTGAAGTTTCAATAAGGATTAGAGTTCTTTAACTCGTTGCAGTTCCAAGGAAAGTGATCTGGAGCCCGAATCCCGTGAAGGCTGGCCGCATGGGATCGGAGATGTAGTAGCGGTACTGCAAGCCAGAACCACTGGAACCATAGCGGCTAAGGAGGCTGGTACTGAAACTGTAGGGCATAGAGGAATCTGGCTGGAATCCAACAGTACTACACTGTCCCCCGGATCGAGAGATAGCAGAGGCATAACCGGGAAGGAAGGTGCAGGAGGAACCAGTGGTTCCCGAGGTGCGCCTTTAACACGAGGCTTCATTGGAATTAGGAATCGGCGGTAGTATCCTAACAGTACAACCAACCGGAGCAGTGGATAGAGAAGAAAAGAGGAGACAGTTCGCTCCGCTCTGATGTTATAGGATGGAGGCTGCACAGAAACCTGCGCAGTGGGTAGCGGGACGGCGAAAAATCTTCGATTTATTCTGTATTGTAACAGCATTATGAAGAGGAGAATGCTAAAATTAGGTAATGGATATTTTCATGGCAACTAGAAAGGTCCCATTGAGCGTCCTGGAATTGCTAATCTTGAATTACTCGAGCTACGGCGACTGCGGCTCGACCTCGTCATGACTTACAAAATCGTGCGTGGATTTCTGCCATTGGCACTACCGTTCTTCGAGTTCCATCATGTGAATTTCACAAGAGGTCACTCGTTCAAGCTCGCACCATCGCCAGCCCGCTTGATTTATAGAAGTGGTTTCTTCTCGGTGCGAGTGGTTAAGTTATGGAACTCACTTCCGGAGCCGGTCGTTTCTTCAACTACTACGCAGGGTTTTCACAGGCTTCTAACCGAAGTGATTCAAAAAAAATGTTTGCAGTGTCACCCACGGGAGTTTTAATTATGGGTCTTGTAGTCACAAATTGTTCATTAGTTTTAACATTATTTTTGCCATTTTAATGTTTGACAAATGCCCTATACTGGACCATGATTACACTTGATTCGCATTTTACAATTGAGTTTTACTTTCCATCCTGCATATATTCCCTCCATCACGCCCTCTTGTTCACATTTCAAATGTAATCCCTTTTTGGTTGGGTATCAGAGGCCCACCAGGGCGCTTGCCATTCCTGCTGCTCCTGCAACGAAGTTTATATTTATTTATTTTTATACCACGGCTGTGACGTCACGCTAACTCAACGCCATGCTAAATTACCGTTGGTTAAATCCCGTTATCCAAAACCGGAAGTGTGCGTCATCGCAAAAAGTGTGGGTTATCAAGTTACCTCACACTTTTGCCGATAACCAACACTTTTGCCAATAACCCACACTTTTGACACTTCCGGATCACGCGACCGGGAACACACACCAACGACCAAATTACATCGTGAAAAGAAAAACGTAACGCAATAACAACGCACAAAACTTAATTACTTAAAAGGAATGAAATCCCATCCCTGCAAATTCTTATACGTCTGGCCAATATCTAAGCCATTCACGCTGCGTTAACTCCCCCCTCCCACTCCCTCCGCAAACTAAAATGCAATGACCTTCATTCATATCGCTACCCTATTACCTGGTTTTTAAACAATTTTCAAATTACAAACGCTCAAAATGAATTACATACCTTCCCAGAATGTCATTCTATCCCTGCAGCCTTTTATCGAAGTTCTATCACTCCGAAAAGCTTCGAAAACACAAACGACCTGGCTAGCGTGAAATACGGCGAAACGACGCTGCCCAATCCCCCACAAACGGACGCAAACGACGACTCGTCTTCCAACCACTCCACCCTCAGTAAACTAAAATAGAATGACCTTTCACAAAACACAAACACGTTTTAATTAAATACGAGTTAGCTTGACGTCCCAACCTTGATATAAATATGTTATTTATTAAAGAACTATTGGTAATCGATTTTTAAACCACGGCTGCAAAGATTTGGCCGCTCGACATGCAAATCATCTCGGGGCTTCGCCCCTCGACGTATTTGCATGTCTCGCTGCCAAATCTTCGCAGCCGTGATTTAAAAATCGTTAACCAATAGTTTTTAACCAATAACTATTACATAATCAATGAAATTAGGCAGAAATAAGGAATATTATCTTAGTGAGCCAGTTTTCCCTTTAACCAATGTTTACTTGATTAATTACCGGCCGATCATTACTAAACTCTGAAACTCTCTCAGTCTGTCCAGGTGATCACTTTCCAATCGCTTATGATATCGGCATCAAACTTGGTACGCACTTACAGCTTCATGTGGGTCTGTATCACTTATCTACCCTGGTCTGGCTGCTGCTGAAATGTTCAGCCTCTTCTGAACACGGGAACACGAAATTTTTACAGGTTTTGAACTATGGTTTAACGCTTTTGCACGTCAATTTGACACTTTTGTATTTGGATTTAAAACTTTTGTACGGTACTTCAATTTCACGTTATTGGATTTCAAATTAACACTCTCGGCTTTCGATTTAACACACTTGCACTTGAATTTAACACTTATGCACTTTTTCAAAAAGCAATGAAACAAACTCTTCGAATTAAATAATTCGAAGAGTTTGTTTCATTGCTTTAAATTGAAGTGCATAAGTGTTAAATACAAGTGACTAAACCAGATTAGGTAAAAACTAAATTACGAAATTATAAATTATTACGAAACAAATCCTCAATATTATAAACTAGACTATACTATACTATAAACTAGATCCTAGAAATTACAAGGGACAAAACAAAATAGTAATTTGTCTCAGCAATGCATTACGACTTCCGTTCATTTAAAATGTAATGTCACAACTAGCCACCAGTAACGCAAGGTCGTAACGAATGTGTTTCGTTACGATACTTTAACACTGGAATGTTAATGGTGTACGTAATTATGAATTATGTAAACCATTATGAATTATTACTAACAAAAACGTCAAGTGTGCCGTAAAAAAGGGAGTTATGTGATTGAAGGTTCACTTTACTTGTTAAAATGTACACGGATAAAATTTGGATGATTTTTAATTGAAATAAACAAATGTACAATTGAGAAAATTGCATCTGTTTAAGTGCTGTTGTGCTTTACTTTTGAAATATATGATAGGTAAAGCACAACAGCACTTAAACAGATGCAATTTTCTCAATTGTACATTTGTTTATTTCAATTCTCCAAATGTTTGTGCATGCATTGTTGCTGGCCACATTGAAACAATTAAACACAGCTCTGAAAGCCTGCATTTACGAAACAAATACGCCATCCTATCGTTTCTAGCTGCCAATTTCGAGGCTGAAACACGGATTCTTTCAATTCAATTCAATTTTATTCGCAGAAGCCATGACACACGGTCGTACGCTCCTACCCCATTATAAATTTACAAAACACACCCACACAAATTGCAATTTACATCCAGCCGTAACGGATTCTTTCAAAGGGTTCAAAGGATTTTAGCGAGCGTTAACCGCACGCGGTCATCTGCACGACGAAGCCCTAAGGCCCTATGTCTGCAGCACCCGGAATGGATTCCCAGGAGGTCACCCACCCAACAACCCACTTATCCATCCCATCCCATCCCATCCCATCCCATCCTTATATATGGATTCTTTCGTCAGATTTTATTACAGGCCTTGGCACACAGCCGTACGCCCCTTCTAACCTAAAAATACACATTTAACTACATCAAGAACTCGACCAACTTAATAGACATCATCACAAACCCACAAACCCACACACCAGCGTGAACACCGTTACGCACAACTCCATAAGAACTCCAAGTTGCCCCAACCCTTCATTCATTCTTTCAGGGACCCGTAACTCCGGAATGGATCGACCACTCGAAAAAGTGGTCTCTCTGAGAATGAAGCCCAGGGAAATTTCTGGCTAAGATCACGTTTCAGATTTTAGGTAGGTGCAGTAGTTTTTTTCTGGAACCGTGTCACACAAGAAGAAGAAGAAAGGACAAGTGAACAGTTTTCAAATTTACATACGGCTCCCTACTTTTACTCTTGCACGGAATTGCATTAAAGTTGGTGTAAAGTTGGGAAAAGTTGCTATCTACTACTCTGGCCAAGTTTGGTCGAAATATATTGAATAGAAACGGAGAAATTAATAGCTTTAGTTTTGCTGGAAAGAGGACTTCAATCATACATATACACGGCTATCGCCATGTATGTGTATCATACACATGCACATATGTGTATGTGCATACATATGTGTATCATACACGGCTATCGCCGTGTATGATTATACGCACAGGAAATGCATACTTGTATATTTTTTGTAATTTTTTTTCACTTGTAATTTGCGGGCTCTAATATTATATAAAATTGTGATTTTTTCGAATTTTTTTTAGAATTTCGTAACGGTTTTAACGTAATTTAAAACACTAAATAGTTCGAATAGTTTGTGTCACTGCTTTAATTTTAAAAGTATAAGTGTTAAATTCAAGTGCAAGTGCAGTGTTAAATCCAAAGCCAAGAGTGTTAATTTGAAATCGACTAATGTTGAACTGAAGTACAAAAGTGTTAAATCCCAAGCCAAGAGTTAGATTCGATTAGATAGATGACGGTGCGAAGCCAAGGCTCATTAAGAATCCAATCCCCCCCATGAACCTCAAAGCAAATCAGTGCTTCCCAAAGTTAAGTCGAGCCTTGAAGCTGTTAAGAGATGAAGCCGAAACAAAGTGCTCCGGGAGGGAGTTCCATGGACAAACAGTCCTTTCAGTGAAAAAAAATTGCCAGCAGTCAAGTCTGGAAACAAAACCCTGCAGTTTAAAGCTGTGGCCTCGGTTACAGTTGAAATTACGAAGCCCGACAGTAGCTGATAGGTAAGAATGAAATCACTCCTATCAAACCTCTCACGAATTGAAGGAGTATTGAGCTGCTCGATTCGTTCATTGTAAGGTGACGAACAGAGGAACACCACTTCGCTAGTTTACGTTGGGAATTTTCAAGTTTGTGCGCTGCTAATTCGCGAGCAGAAATCAAGAATGGGTCTCACAAAGGTCTTGTACAACAATTAGGTAAAAAAAAAAAACAGTATCAAGAAAAGAAAACATTTTAAAAGCACAATGAGCCATACGGAAAGCTTTGTGAGTAGCCACGTCGGCATTAATGTCAAACTTGACTTTGTCGTCAGTAGTGGTACCAAGGTCACGGTGAGGAGAACTGACAGAAAGTGGCACATCAGAAATGCAATAAACTTTATGTGGATCATTTAACCCCAAGTGTAAAACGGTGCATTTCGCTGAGATGACCCTCAGTTGGATTTATTTGGACTTCAGTTTCCCATTGCGATGAAACATTTCATTACGAAACACGGACGAACTGTACGAAAAATCTACTCTGAAAGTACACTACTTATACCTGATTATGTAGAGCACGTCAAGCATAAACACAACTTGAGTAAAATTTAGAAGACGTTTAGAGGACGCTAAGGTGTAAAATCAATTTTACCTCACTCTTTTCGTATACAGCTGGATCAGCGTTTTAGTCACGGAGAAGTAGGAAATTTAGGGCTACTGTGCACTTTAGGGCTACTGTGCACAATTTGCCAACTTTTATTATTAACTTGGGAGATGTTGCTTACATCCCATGGAATAGTTTTCCACATGTTGCCACCTTGGCAATACGTATTTAATGTATTAGGCATTAAAGACGGCGGCCAAAATGGCGACCAATTTTGCCATTTGGCCGATTATGCAAGAACCGTTACTGATACACAAAAACGGTTGAGATAAAAGTTGTTTGCAATAATGTAATCTACAATGTCATTCCCATATATATTTTTTTTCATATCTAAATCATGGTTTTCGAGAAAAATGGATTTTAGACTATTTTCGGCCTTTTTTGGCTAATTTAATGCTAACAGACGTCTCAATTTGTCAACTTACAACTTACAACTGCTGCTGCATCGTTTGTTATTTAGATGGAAGGCTCTAATTAGATTCATTCGAAAGGTGGGAGTGTCTTCTTTGCAATAAGGGTCGTTGAAAGCGTTTGCGATTGTTAGGAGCCGAGCTACGCCCGTTTTACTGTTGGCTGGTCACCGTTGGATTTTCAACTTTGAATTGCTACGTGTCTAATTTAGGTAGAATGCTCCAATTAAATTCATTCGAAAGGTGGGACTGTATTCTTTGCAACAAGGGTAGTTGAAAGGGTCTACGACCCTTAGGAACCGAGCTATGGCCGTTTTACTAGGGGCAGGTATCACAGTGACCGTTGGACTTTTCGCTCATTTACAACTTTCAACTGGTGCTGAGACGTTTCTAATTTAGGTAAACCGTTTCAAAGAAAGCACCTTTTCGACCCTTTCGAATGAATGTAATCGGAGTTTGTAATTGGAGTCATCTACCTAAATTAGAAACGTCTCAGCACCAGTTGAAAGTTGTAAATGAGCGAAAAGTCCAACGGTGGCTGTGATACCTGCCCCTAGTAAAACGGGCCTAGCTCGATTCCTAACAGTCATAGATCCTTTTAACTACCCTTTTACAAAGAAGACAGTCTAATCTTTCGAATGTTTCTAATTGGAGT
>JAHWFP010014874.1:0-21268 GCA_023313725.1 Lithobius niger | reverse complement strand
GGGGGGGGGGGGCATGCAGAAGTTTGACGTAATTGTTAGTGGGTGTTTAAATATTGTGAAATCATATCAAAAACTAAAATCGGTAAAAGGGGCCTCCAAGTTCCGAATGGTTCGGCCTTTTAAAGGAGTGATATCAACACACCAAAACATTCGCCAAGTTAATCACACCGCTTCATAGTTCGAAGGTTAAATAAAAACTAGAACATTGCTACTTTTGGTAACAATGTTCAAGTTTTCATTTAACGTCCAAAGTATTATTAGGTGCGATTAAGTTGGCGAATGTTTTGGTGTGTGGCTATCACTCCTTTGAAGGGCCGAACCACTCTCAACTTCGTGGCCTCTTCACCAGTTTTTTGCTTTGTTTATTTTTGCTTTGTTTTTAGAATTGGTTTATTTTTCGTGAATTGGACGTGAATACAATTTTTTTGGTAACGTTGTTTAGATTTATCGTGCTACACAAGTGTGTGTGTCTAGGCACGCACGTCAGTATACACGTTGTCATTGTCCGAACTTTGGCTGTCCAATGAGAGATGATGCCGACAATACTAACAATGGTTATAACAATATTTTCGTACTTACGCGCCATCCCACACCGTCCTCGTTACACCCTAGGCTCCAAACCATGAAAGGTACACAGTTTGTATCGTACTGCAGTCATTCGTCCAATTTCATAACTAGAAGCCTTCCCGTTATCTCGGTATCGATGAATAATCACCCTATGGAAATTAACATGGGGATGAGCGACTAGAACTAGCTAGTTACACATTTTCAACGTTATTGAGGGTCAGATTTTGCATTGAAAGCAGCTTAGCTGGCATTCCTACAAGAGTTAATTTTTGTCAGGTGGGCCATTGCTCTTGATTTAAACACAATTTAAGCTTTTGTACCGCATTATTATTTTTATCCAAGTACCTGAAATGTGTCCAACTATATATGCTTCAAGACATTGACGTTATGGCGCCGCGGTACAATGGTTTACAACCTCGACAGTTGAATTGTTGTGATGTTTGTTGTGATGATTTCTGCCTCACTTGGCGCGACACACTAGCGTGTGTCTAGATTTGTGACAAAGAGGTGGGGGGGGGGGGGGTGTTTCTAGATAGGCCAAAGAGCGTGACGTATAATATATGGATGCTTCCCTATACGGTTACATCCAACTTTTCGACTACCTCTTTGCCGAGCAACCTGATCCCCAACCCCACCTTCCCCCTCAAAAGACTTGACTACATGTTGATCTTTTGCCAGCGCGATCACCGAGTGCAGTGATCAAGTAATTAATATTCGGTGACGTTCAAAGCTAGATTTCTCTGCATTGTAAGCCGGCCTCATACCTTAATCAGCAGGCTCTGGCTAACACATAAAATAATTGATTGGAGTGAAAGGTATTTCGTAATCGCTAGACCGGTAACCATGAATAGCTGTCAGACTTATAATAGCAAACGATCGTGTTCCCTAAATCGTCATGGAAACCGGATTTGATTTGCCTTTAAGAGTAGTAGTTTAAAAGCTTGACTGTGCTACAATCGATTGACACTTGAGTGAAAGGAAAGAAAAATGTTGACTTAATTGTGGGTTAGTTACGTAACGTCGTAAAATTCCTCCCAATTCAGACAAACGTTAGCCGTCTCAACGGCACTGATATTTGTTCAACCATCATAAACTACATTTTCCTCGTCTATACGTTTATAAGATTGTTAAAGACGTTTAGAAACGTATAAACGTCGAAATCAAGTTTATTAAAAAAAAAATGCCTTCTGTCACGTTTGGAATATTGGAAATGTAAATATTACATTTTCTTTTCGGCTGGCATGGTTACCAAAGTAGGCCTATAATGCTTATACACACTTGACACAGAAATAAAATAATAATTTCTATAACATACTCTTTTAAGTATTTCGAAATCGGTCGACAGCAGCTAAAGGAATAGTTTCAGAACACCATTTATCGTAGAGCTAAACTTCTTCGTTTCGAGAAACGAACAAGCTGAGTTCCTAGGTACACAGTTTCCATTTTCTCATAAACAAAAATCGGTCCCCTCTAGAAGATAGCAAGCATACGCAAAAAAAAAAATAATAAAAACAATGTCCTACCAGCACAGCCCTTTCGCAATGGTATACAACGATCCTCTCTTAACAATTTTCAACTTTTGTGAATAATTCCTACTTTCCCCCAGCATTTCAGTGAACTCTGGCAAAACGTACTAATCACAAAACTTTAGTTCCAAATAAAAGAAAATAAAATAAAAAGTTTTTTTGTGTGTAATTGCCGAAGGACGTTCATTACTAGACTTTGAAACTGTTTGGAATCAAACTTGGGAGGCCTATAAACTGAGTAGACCTGGGTAGCGCTGACATTTTCAGCCTAATCTGATAAAGAAAACATAGAATTCATAATATATCGCTATGTTAATCGTTACGAGCGCACACCAAATTCAACCAATATTCAACATCAACATTCCTCACGGCGGTTTTTAAAAATAATTTTTAGGGCCGCAAGGCTCGTCCTTCCCCCCCCCCACCCCCTCCCTTTCAGTAAATTTCAAACCAGTTCACCTAAAAACTATACATGGAGTTATGCGACTGTTTCTGTACTCTTTGTGTGTACTTAGTTTCGAACAAGGACACCAAACCGGAAATACGCAGGGTTTTGCACGCACCTATTTAATAGCGAACTGCAACCCATTAATTTGTTTTCCGACTAGCTTTGAGTGGGAGTTTTTGGTCGATCGACCAATGTGGGCTCAGGAAAATCAAAAACCGCTTTGAAAAATTAATTTGAAACAAAAATTGAATATCGCTACTCGGCTTGTGGCTTTTGAAATCGATGCAGTTGCTATCCAGCAGAGCGATGCGCACAAAACTGTTGATAGGTAAACAACAAATTCGATCGTTATGCTTAAAGGCTGTCAAGAGACTTGGGAATCTTCGTCACAACAAAAACTCGAATATTTAAATATGCAGTCTACACAACCAGTTGGGCTCGTACTAAAGTTGACTCATTCACGTAATCGGAGACGCATCGAAAAGACATTAATACAAACAAGAACGTCAAGAGTGTTCCTAAAAAAAAAAGAATTATATGATTGACGTTACAGTTTGTTAAAATGTACACGGATTAAAAATTGACGAGTTTTCATTGGAATAAGCTAATGTACAATTGAGAAAATTACATCTGTTTAAGTACTGTTGTGCTTTACCAATTAAAGGTACATTCCGCCTGCCTTATAACAGCCACGCGCATGTTACCTTCGCACCGTATCGCGAGACTCGGCGTAGTAACACAAGGTCAATTATTGAGGAACACAGCTACTATCTTAGTTGACCTTGGGTCATGTCAGTATGGCTGAGCGGTTAGGACTCCGGCCTTTGATTTCAAAGGTCGTGGGTTCGATTCCCCGCTCAGGCAGTCTGACATTTAAGTACAAAAGGCAACGTAAATAGGCATCCGCATAAAGGCATCCGCATTTATTTAACACTTATCGAGCCCAATTGGCTTTCTGTCCCGTTTATGGCCTTGGGCGTAGTAGACGAAACAGCATGAACACAAAAATTGTGACCGGAAATAGTTTTATATTTTAACATCACACTTTATAATTTTTTAGGCTAGTACCTTATAATTTTGTCTTCGGCGATCTATTGGCATAAATAGTTTTAATTTTTACCGCATTAGTCTTTTAGATTTTTTTATGTCATGGTAATTATTAGCATACGATTAAAAATTAGTACATGCACACACACACAAATGAAACGTCATGGTTACTGTAAGCGCGCAAGGATCATATAATCGCAGGATGCTATTAAATTAGTTTCCAATTTTCAACAGAAAGTCTCGTATACGTCACATTTGGAAAGGGATTTTTAGCAAGGGTAAACTAACTGTAAGTAAACAAAACTTTGGAGCCGTACTTGATGTGGAGGATGGAGAAAAATGGCTTTGGGAAGAATGTACCTTGAAAATCCTCGAAACCCGTGATCAATTTTATTGATTTACCAACTTAAATCTTAAAAAGGGGCATGGAATGCATGTGGAAAATTTGAATCAGTCGAACGACGACTTCAAAAGTTATCGCGGATACAGACAGACAGACAAACCCCACAATCGGATGACTTCTTTGCTATGCTCCATAACGCGCATCGCAAAAAAAAAAATGTATCGAAACCAAGGAAGGTGATAACAATCAGTAAAAAAAAAAAAGCTTAGCCCACTTTATCCGTTGAGTGGATCGTATGTAATCGTATAGAGCAATCACCTCACTTCGTTACGGCATAGACACAGAAGAAGAGAAGGTTACGCTCGAGGAGCATATTCCTATGGATACACTTCGTTGGGATACACGCCTTTTTTCACACACACACAAAACTTAGACGTTCCAACACCGGATAAGACACACTAAATCCTAGGACGATACATGGTAAACTGCACCCGCACCAGTGGCCATCCTGTTCCGAGTTCATAAAAGTTTTTGTGTGTGTATAAAAAAGTTGTTGTGTGTCCCAATGAGCCACCGTACGTTACGATCACACAGCTTAAAAATGGCCGGCAAACAACACTAAAGACAGCAAGGGAGAACGAATTTCTAGAAGGTCAATTGTGTTAGCTAACATTTGCCATATTGTTTCGGCAGTTTGCGACAGCACAGTGTTTATTTGCCGGTATCTTTGAATCTCTCTGTGGGCGGGCTTGCGGTACGGTTATCAGCACCACGTTGTCTGTGCTTCTGCGGTCCTTGGTCAAGCGGTGAGCGCTACTTGCGTTAGTAACCTTTCTGTGACGTCACGTTGCGACTGTAAAAGTTACTACCCCTGATGTAATAAAGCTAGGGATTGACCGATTTTGTTATAAGTATCGGTATCGATCGGAAGTGGCTACAGAAATGGATGCTGATAAAGATATGTTTTTTTTTAGCCATGCGCAATGTGTTAAAAGTGTCATAAACTTGAACTTAGGATAACTTTTGACCCGGACGAGGTAAAGATATGCGGTTTGCGGCATTTTAAAGCTGATTTCGAGCAGCCTCGTCCTGGAAAACTGTTGCAATGCAATTAAGCCAACCAAATGGCGATTGTGCCAGGCTATGGTCCAGTAAAGTATATTTCTTTAAATTTATGACTCCTGGTTCACTACTTTTTTATCTAATCGAACTGAAGTCACTAATATGGATACCCACTTATTGATAGTGTATTAGTTGGAGGGCGTGTACCAAAAGAGTCAGTTTTAGGACCGATGCTCTTCCTAATATCAGGAAAAAAGAACATCGGCTCCTGCTAATGTTCATTAACGAAATTTATAACCTAAAGACTCATTCCAATATTATTTATTTTGCTAATTAAACGGCTCTTCTTATTGTTCACTCCCAATACAATTGAAAAAGCTGAGTAAGCTCTTATTTAAAATGGAAAATGGTTTTCCTGAAAATTTGTTAACCCTTAACTTTACCAAAAGGAGGGTGCTACCAGTTGACACTAAATAACACTTCACAGATGCACTCAGTTACCACAACAGTGTAATTGCCTACAAATTAATAGAGTTAATGATATCAACTATACTTGGGCGTTTCTCTGGATATGCTTCACTGGAAATGCCAAATTAATTGTGTTACTACCCAGCTTCGTGCTCTTCTGTGCAAAATTTATTATACTGATTCACGCAATACGCTAAAAATGTTTTTATTTTGCCACGGCCCAATCTATAGTACAGTATTCAGTCTTACGCTGGGGTTGCGCCGACTTGAATGATATTGACCGGTAATTAAGCTACCGAATTGTCAGAATTATTATGTTCAGAAAACAACGTAACCACTTTTTTTCGCTTTATCAACAGCTAGGTATACTGCCAACCTCCTAGTGACGGCGCTAGGAGCCGTGGGCCAGGGTGGGTCATGACGCCCTCAAATATTTCACGCCCCCCCCCCAACTCCCTCCCCCTCCCGCCAGCCCTCCGACCTCAACATTCAGGTCACCGTCAGAAATTAAATAATAAAAAACAGTTGCAGGCTAAACTTTAAATCAAATGAATAAAGATATGCTTAAATAAAGATATATTTATTTTTGTGTGTTTATGGGATGTATTTTACAAAAAAAATTGGACTGCAGTGAACCATACGTTACGTTCAGGTTGAATTAAACGGAATAAAGGTGCCTTATGTGGCTGCCTTTAAAAAAAAGTCTTTGGCCCACTCTGTTTCCAGTGTCAACCCCCCCCCCTCGCAAAAAAAAAAAATTCAGTCCCGACACTACAACCCACCATCTGTAGCAAGGGCGGATCTAAGGGTGGGGCCGAGGGGGCTGTGGCCCCATCCAAAGCAAATAACTTTTTTTTTTTTTAACTGCCGAAATTGTTGCAAAAATGTACTTAAATTGCGAAGAAAAATGCATGAAAGTGTTGAAAAACACCTTGCGGCCCACTCCAAAACTTCGTTCTGAATCCGCCCTTGATCTGTAGAACCGTCTACAGAACCCTTGTTATTTTTTTAAAAAACGGTGCTCATTTTTCTAGAAAGTATATGGTGACAGTTTATCACAAAAGCTGTTTATATGCTGTATGTACAACCATAACTTGCGAAAGAAACACTCCGCAAATGAATTTACGATGTGGGTATATAAGTAATTTTTTTGATTCTTGACTACCGAAATCAAACTTATTACTTGGTAGAACATTTTGAGTTAACGTTGACGACTTTTCTGATTTTGTTGCACGACTTTTCCTTGTTTTTTACTACTCGTATATTTTTGTTTAACTCTTTTTTTCCTTCTAAATTTGTTCTTAATCGTGCAGTGTTGGATTCTGGAAACCCTGTTTTCCACTTTTGTTATTGAGTTTATTATACATCGCGTTACATTGGCCCAATGATTGAAAGTAAATGGAAATTTGTAGCACGTATCTCGGAATTGGTTGTAAAATTACCGAGCTCTTTTACCCAAATTGTGCCAACTTAACAGTACCCTTAATTTAAAAAAAAAAAAGAAGGAGCTTCAGTATGATGCCTGGGTTGAAAACATTCTAAGATACAGAATTGAAATTTGCGGTTTTTCGTCAGCATGTCGTATTGAGAGGTTGCCAAGTACACAAAACAGAATTTTTTTTTTTTATATAATTCTATTTAAGAAGCCTTATGTCAGCCGAAGCAATTAATGCTTGTATGGCTGAACCGGCTCAATTTTGAACATTACCAGATTTTTTTTTTTTGAGAAGAAGAAATCTGGTAAAGGGAGGTGGCCCGGGGATGGGATTTGATCCGGGAAACCTCCGATCATCGTCGGGGCCGAAAGATTGTCCAGAATTAGCCAGAACACATCCCATAGCCGCTGAAGGAGCATGGAAGCCTCTCACGATACCCTGGCCGGCAGTCCTGGCGGGGACTTTGCATAGAAAGGTCCCCTTTCTAGGGTTCGACCAGATCCTCAAACCTCCAGCAACCAGGCTGAGCTCTCTCACCGCTCAGCCACGATGACCACGATTCGATTGATCGAATTCTGTTTGTGATCTTGGTGTCACTGAGAATATTTATTTAAAAAAAATACTAAAATTTTGCAAATTGTGCAGTTAAGAAACTTCATAATCATTTAAGATTTTCCTTTGTTTTTAAAGATCATAAATTTGAAACTAAAGAAAATCACTTAACAGGGTTGGAAATAATCATGTTAATTTTAAAATATCGAATTATTTTTTATTATAATCAGACTTTAATAATTTAAGATTACAACACTAATTATGACAACAGTTAAAGCTGCTAGAGTTTGCTCTAGTTCTTGTTTGGCAGTTGCTACTGCCAAAATGCCATTACCTATAGATCTCTTAAGTATCAAACGTTTAAAACGTGGTTACCACGTGTAAATTTCAATCATATCAAAAAACAAAACTGGTAAAAGGGGCCGCCAAGTTCCGAATGGTTCGACCCTTCAAAGGAGTGATATGAAACACACCAAAGCATTCGCCAAGTTAATCGCACCGCTTAATAGTTCGAAGGTTAAATGAAAACTAGAATATTGCTACTTTCGGTGCGCAATGTTCAAGTTTTCATTTAACGTCCAAAGTATTATTCGGTGCGATTAAGTTGGCGAATCTTTTGGTGTGTTGATATCGCTCCTTTGAAGGGCCGAACCATTCGGAACTTGCCGGCCCCTTTTACCAGTTTTGGTTTTTTATATGATATCAGTCCTTTTTTTTAAATTGTGTATTCGACTGAAGTCCATTATCGTGCAGATGTGTAATAAAGTGCCACGTCAACAAGAAATTGGTTTTCAACATTTTGCTACTTACTACCTTTTGCCTAGAGGCCGAACTATTCTCAACTTAGTTGCCTCTTTGTAGGCTTTTGATTTGGTTTTAATTTTGTTATAATTTGTTTTATTTAGTTAGTTTTTGGTGTGTTGATATTACTCCTTTGAAGGGACGCCGCTCTCAATTTCGTGGCCTCTTTACCCGTATACCAATTTTGGGATTTATTTATTTTGCTTTGTTTTTACAGTTTGTTTATTTTTCGTTAATTGGACGTAAATACAATTTCTTGGCAACGTTGTTTAGTTTTATCGTGATACACTAGTGTGTGTCTAGGCATGCACACGTTGTCATTGTCCGAACTTTGGCCGTCCAATGAGAGACGATGCCGACAATACTAACAATGGATATAACAATATTTTCGTACTTACGCGCCCTCTAACACCATCATCGGTACACCCACAGGCTCCAAACCAAAAAAGGTGCGCAGTTCGTATTGTACTGCACCAATTCGTCCACTTTTATAGCTGGAAGCCTTCCCGTTATCTCGGTATCGATGAATAATCACCCTATGGAAATTAACATGGGGTTGAGCGGACTAGAATTTAGCTAGTAGCTAGTTACACATTTGCAACGTTATTGAGGGCCAGATTTTGCATTGAAAGCAGCTTAGCTGGCATTCCTACACGAGTTAATTTTTATCAGGTGGGTCATTGCTCTCGATTTCACCACAATTTAAGCTTTTGTACCGCATTATTATTTTTCCTCAAGTAGCTGAAATATGCTCAACTATGTTTCAGGATATTAGACACTGACGCTATGGCGTAGCGCTACAATGGTTTACAACCTCGACAATTGTTGTGGGGTTTATTGCCTAACTTGGCGCGACACACTAGCGTGTGTCTAGATGTTAACGTGTACATCGCAGTAGTAACTATTATGGGTCTACATAAATAATACGGAGCAAGCGGCCACCCTGTTGTGCCATCTTTTGACGGGATTCGCCTTCAAATTCGGATTGGGACACTTTTCCAACGTCTTCGAACAGATGGCGCCACTTACCAAACATGCCATGTCGTCGTCTATTGACGGCCTTGGACTACAAGTTCGGGTTATAACACTTTTTCTAAAGTCTTCGAAGAGATGGCGCCCCCTACCAGACCTGCCGCACCGTTTTGGGGTTCGTTTGTTGGTATTGTTGTGGTACCACAGTGTCCAACAAAGTTTTAGTCGCGTGGACTGTGCCATTGTCGGCGTTTGAGCTAAAACAAAATCAACCCGTGTCTACTAGGTCTCGAAATTGGCAGCCTGATACGATGGAAAGGCGCATTTATTTCCTAAATGTTCACTTCCAGAAAGGAGTTGAATTGTTTTTAAGTGGGCGGCAACAATCGTTGCTTGCAACAATGTCGCCATGCATGGTACCGAGGTAAATTGTTTCAAAGGATTAACTTAAACATAGGGTTACTTGCTTACTGAATGCTGGGTTTCTCAGGGCCTTTTTTAGCCTTCACTCAAACATACGCATGCGACTTTTCCGGGGCTGCACCAAAGGGGAAATGTCACGGGGCAGCGTTTTCGGGGGCTGCGCGAGAGGGTGCCAGGGCAAGTGTGTTTGGCGGGGCAATGCTCGCTACCGAAGTGAATTGTTTCAAAGGATTAACTTAAACATGGGATTACTTGCTTAATGAATGCTGGATTTCTCAGTGATAGGGTTTTAGCCTTCAGTCAAACACACGCCAGCGACTTTTCCGGGGCTGCACTAAAGGGAGAATGTCACGGAGCGACGTTTTCGGGAAGGGGGAGGCGGGCAAGTGTGTATGGGGGAACACGTATGCAAATCCGGGAGGGGGCAGGAGTGTGGGGATTGTGGGTTAAAGTAATTGTTGGGATTGGGGGTTAAAGTAATTGTGGGGGGAGGCCATATGTGGGAGCCATTCACATGTTCGGTCTTTGGTTTGATAAATTTAAAACCAAAGACCAAACACCTGAGGTGCCAGAGGGAGGCGGAGAGATATTCAGAACCCACACTATGGGAGTGTAGGAACGGGATGCAACGAGGTGCGGCAGGGGAAGGGGGGAGCAGGGATGTGCGGGTGGTGGGTAGGGGCAGGGGTGCGCAGCATGCGCAGACACAACTAGTTCAACAATAATACTTAGCAAAGCCGGTGTAGGTGTTGTGGCACAATGTCACATTCCTCGCACGTGAGCTGATTAAATGAACACAGTTACATCAGCTGAGTTGCTATTTGACCATTCTGAGCACTGGACTGTGCTTGCTTACATATTTGAGGTCCCCGTGGATCCCGCACAACTTTCTCAGTGCTCGTTGGGACCTCGTTATTTTTCCTTCTGCTTGCTGGCGTGTTGTAGAAGTCTCCTGTTAATGTGAAAGCCATCGCCAGTCTCCCCCCCCCTTCACTACCGGCCAAATTAAACTTAAAACACTGCGCATCTATAAAGGATATTTTAAATAAATCAGCAAGTTTACAATGTTAAAAAATGTATTAAAACCATCAAGAACATAACATACCACAACGAAGAAAATTACAAATGGCTCCCGAACCAACCTGACTCACAGTACAACCTTACCACTGCTACGAGAAACTTCAAATTAAATCGCATGACATGGCGTATAACACCCAACGGGTGCCCAGCAGGATACGAGTGGCGTCTGTATCTTTCTCTTGTTTTTTAGGGTGCTGAACCCAAACTGGGTTATCTGTCCCACTACATCGAGTAGACGAAGAGAGAGAGAATTTAGCTGGATAAATCCAAGTGGTCAACCCATGATCTTTGACGTGCCACAATCGACATGAGCAGAGCACGAAACACTACAGGGCCATTCTCGTCACAGTGTGTCACAATGTGTCTGAACAGTGTCTCACACTGTTGCGGATTAAATATCACGGTCTGACATCGACCAATGAGGTTTAACATAACAATGAACTTTGCGAGCAGGTCACTATTAGGATGGTCCTTGACGGAGGTGCCGATTTCGATCAAGCAATCTGAGATGACCCTGTCTGCGCTAGAAGCCGGTTGCGTGATGGGAATAATATAGTGAAATAATTCAAATTTTAAATTACGTTACAAAGAAAATATTCGCAACACGACAAGGAAGAGCCAGCAAGACCCCTGATACCAAGACTCTTAATTACAATTTAAAAAAAAAGTTATGTACAACTGACATATTTTGTTAAAAATGGTTTCTATTTCCAGTGGTACCTATGTACTGTGCCCCGGGGGTTCTGGGGGGCGTTCCTCACCTCCTCTAAGATAATACGCCCCCCCCCCGTCGCAGTTTAAAAATGGTTCTCCTATATTTCTGACTTGGACTAGTGGTTGGGGTGTCATCCCCCCCTCCCCCCCCTCTCCACACACACACACACAATTCGGCCATATTATTTTACTTGCATGCTTTGTTTTTATCCCGTCATAGCAGCCGGGTGCCGCAACAGCATCCTGTTTCGTTTCAATCAATATTCAACCGTGCATAAAATTTATAAAATTGTAAACTAAAACAGATTTTTTTTATTGTATTTTTATGGATTTATGTGTTGTGTTGTGGTGACTGGTGGTGTGTTGTTGTTGTGTGCACTATTTCTTTGGCCGAGTATTTTGTCCCAGCCGGAGATCGAAAAGTGCCTGCAGAGTTTTTAAAAAATGTGAAAAATCGGTATGAAGTATACAAGGCATAAAGGTTGCTCAAAAATAAAATAAAAATTCGCTCCTCTTGCAACGTTGATTCTCAACCCAAGTCCAATAAATCTACATTGACCCGCGGCACGTGCGCGTTCAGTTTTTGCGGAATGGAATTGATTTTTGGTGCACTCGTAAGTGACAGACGCTGTAAATAGGGTAGGAAAATAAAATACGATTGCATAGAAAGTTCACGATGGTGCACGTGATAAAATGGAAAAACTGACATTCTTTACTTAGTCGGTAAGATTATTGTTGATATAGTCACCAATTTCCAATTTTGTCGAGAAGTGACCGACATCTTAAATCATCACACACATTTATTTTAAAATATGCTCAGCTGTGTGGGGTGGGGGGGAAAAGCGATACTTTCACTTTGCCAACCAGTTTCAGCAACTTCAGGAAAGTATTTCAGAAGGTGGCAGGACAAACCTGGCGAATGGATTTGGGAGAGCACTGAAAGCTCCCTCAGAGGGGTCGTGGGCAAACCCCTGGAAGCTAGAGCATTTTTCTAGGTTTTAGCGACAATTTTGATTTTTCAACATGTTGTGCAGATTTAAAATGGTCACCTCAGTATATAATGTTTACAACTCAGCACAATTTTCATGAAGTTAACTGATATCGACTTCAAACGACGAATACCTGGCGGGAATCCTTCACGAGTCTCGCCTTGGACAAGACAGCTGATGTTTCTGTATATGTGTGTGTGTGTGTGGGGGGGGGGAGGCGGGGCAGGAAAGGCACCGTCCGGTCAGCAAGCCGAGGTGGTTTTCCACGTCGTTTTATTCGCTAAAACCTGAACTTATCGCATTAGTTAAAATGAGGAGGATGATGTAAGTAACAAAGTGAAAAAAAGCTTATAAATTTTAGTTTAGCGAAATTCTTCAAGTTTCAAAGAAATAAGATAACGTGTTACTACTATAAATCTGAGCAATTTTTTTTCGATTTACGAAAAAGTTTTTGACACCCCTCACAAGCAAATTTTGCCTAAAAAATTGTATATATTGGGATTAAGAGTAAATTAGTTTATATTTTTTGCAACTCCTGTCAGGATTGTACTAGCGTCACTAGAATTGAAGATCAGTTTACTGAAGAGCTTAAATGTATTGATGGTATCCCGCAAGGATTAATTCTTGGACTAGTTTTTTTTTCTATTTACATTAACGATTTGGAATGTGATAAATTTTCAGGATTCATTAATGCTTTTTTGCCGATGGTTTTGTTACGTTTTCAACTGATTTCGCCATTCTTAAATCTTGTTTTACGAAGACATGAATTGGCAAAATTGAGTTGATGAATTGGCAGACCCGGATAATTTTTTTTTTTACCACAAATGCCCGTTTTCACGAATATTGGTTAATTTTGATCAACAAGTCAGCTGGAAAGTAAAGTTTGATAGTGGTGCCTTTTTTTCTCCTTAACTGCACAGCACTGGCGCAAAATTACTGCACACGCATCAGTTATTCTGTACGCTGCTTCTATACGTCTTTTGTTGCTTTCCTTTTATTATTGAATACAAAAAACTGGTCGAGAAGATGCTAACGTAATATGTTAGAACGCAGTGCCTGTGTTTTGGGAAGGCATCACTTCCGATTTGGGAAGGCATCATTACCGAGGGAAAAAAGACTTCTCGAAAGTTTGTCCTGGGGCCGAAATATTACGTACAGAATTAAAAAGCGACATTGCCAAGATATCGCAAGATCGTCATGGTTTCTGCACTCATTACTAAAGGACCCTAACCTTGGAAAAACTAAAGGTAATGTTTTATATTGGTCACTTCCTTAGGTAGAAGACATTTTCATGCGCCTAACTGCAAAGTCGATAGGTTGCTACGGAGACATAGCTGATGTGCAAGAAAGCCCCAAAACAATACATTCCCAAGCCACACCCACATTTTATTAGCAAACGACTAACTCTAGTTGCAAGAACTTCAGCTAAATTATCATCCATATGAAACAATATTTCCACGTGAAACAAAATAAGCTGTCATTGAATCCTTGGCTTTGTTTGGTTGGTAACGAGACTTTCTATTTTTTTTAAAGGAAAACGCACAGGAAAAGGTTACCACTCATATCGTGTAGGATTTAATGACAAAGTGATGGTAAAGTTACCAAATTTCAAGGAAAATAGGTAAAAATATCAGAAAATTTTAGAAGACATAAAATAGATGCGGAATAAATATCGTTTAACAAAAAAAAAAAAAGTTTCTATGTGGGGCAGATACAGCATGGCACGGATAGTATGCCACGACCAAGTTCCTGCTTTAACAAAATGGCCCACCTTTTTTTTTTAATTTTTAAACGAAATACGATCTCTCACTGACGTAATTTCTTAAAGAAAGAAAAAGAATAAATACAACAACATAAACTGCATAGCAGTCATTTTACATCGTCTTGAACTTACTCGCGCTCCAAAAAATGCACTTTTTTTTACATGAATTTTAGTGCAGCTTGACTGAAACCAAAAAAGTTGTTCCGAAAACATCTAACTTAACCCCCATAACGAAGTAAGCTTACTAATGAGGAAAGATATCCTAGAAAAGAAATTCCTAGAAAAGATAATCTCCGTATTCATGGGTGCAGTTATAATGGTGACATCGTGTTTTCGCCTAATCGTGCATTGCATATTCCCATTTCGTATAATTTGAAAACATTTTCCCGTTTCGTATGATCCAGTTTCACATAATACTATATAATAATTAAATAAGATTTGTTGCATCTCTATTAAACTAGCATCGCTGATGTTATGTGTTGGCCGCAGCGAGCGCGGCAGAGTCATTTGGAACATTAATTCACCAAATTCTACTAAATGAGACCCCCCCCCAGGTCCTACATGAACAAGTGTCCTAGATTTAAAATAAACGATACAGAATTTTAGGGTAATCCAGCCCAATTTAAATAAAAACTTTTTTAATGTGATGCCTATTTGTCCGGTGTCTATATGCCTGAATTTCCACTATATACCACTATTTCCACTATGTCCACTTTCTTTCCTCCACATTTAGTTGTGACGAACTCCATTTCAGGCCAGATAAAAGTGCCCACTCATGCCAACAGGGACTTTTATATGAAAGGGGAATATGCAAAAGAGAAGTCATTGGAATGGCTTATGCAAAACGGGAGGCTGTACAGTTTTGCATAAATTAGTCTTAAAACCGGAGTTATGCGAAACGAAATTATGCGGAACGCGACGTAGCCGTTATTTTCTAGCAATGATTAAAAAAGGAAGAAAAAAACCAAGAGTACACTGAATAATGGAGTGAAGAATTGAACGTCTACGAAAACAAAAAAATCTATAGTAGCCTAGACTCGATCCATCATCTGAACCAACGTAAAACCTTGCATCAACGGATCTGTTAAGCTGCTACAAGTTATTAAGTGGTTCCCAGGAGCACACGAATGGGTTTTTTTTTCTTAGCGCATGAAACGTTTTTATGACATTGTCTAAAAAAAATTAATTCTGACTACGCATCGACTCTTTCACCCAACACTTCCTGGAGCCAATGACTATCAGCCTTCTGCTCCATTCACATGATCGTCTCGAAGCGAATCTAGGGGCCGTTTAGAGGCATGTCGCAACTAAAAACTTGGATCTGAACAATGACTTTCATTAACTGTGCATCTTTTGCACGCCGTTCTTGGCATTTTTTGTTTGGTAAAAAAAGAAAGGCATCACCTGCATCTGAAAAATCACAAATTAAAAAAAAAACGTCCATACGCGTCAATTTTTTTAGTACCATTCCTGAGAACCACTTAATTAATTTTTAGCGGCCTTAAAGGCACATAAATCCCTCCGTTCTGGCCGCTTTACTCTGCGTCACCTACGCTAAAATATAGTTCAAACGACCGCAGCGCGCATTGCTCTAAGACATTACTCATATTCATTTCGGGGCCGCTGCAACGTGACACATCGTACGACCAAGTCGCAAACTTGAGCGAAGGATTAATTATCCTTCCTCCAGGGCCGCGGCTTGCCAGCGATGTGGCGGGAGTTATATACCGCTCGGACCGAGCCGTTTAAAACAAGCCTAATAACATTCACGCGCCACTACTGACATCTGCATCGTACCCTTAGACCAGCAAATGAAAGGTAAATCAGTTTATATAAAACTATTTCCGGTAATGTATCGAGTGAAACTGTTAAAATATACCGGAGGGAGTTATGTGCCTTTAACTGAATTATCACCAACTGAATATCAGATTTTTTTTAGGTTTCTTATAAGATGGATGCATTTAAAGTACACAGATTCACAAGTTGGTCAGTGTAAGTCATCACATGGTAGCACAGAACCTAAAATTACTAATTAGCTGGTGGTCATCGTGGCTGAGTGGTGACAGAGCTCAGCCTATAGTTGCCTGGAGATGACTCGAAAGGGAACAGTGTAAACGTCCCTACCCACCTGTGCAGTGCCGATCAGGGTAATGTGAGCGACTATACCATGCACCTTCAGCAGCTACGGGATCAGGGGCAAATCCAGAATTCTGTACCAAATTTTTCGTATGAAAATGTGTTTTGTGCCCTAAAGGTCTTACTCCCCGACTCCTTTTCAATAATGAAAAACAGTTGCACAGTCAAAATGCACTGGTCTCTTTCTTTCCTTTTTAAATTTATAATAAAAAATCCAAAACCCGTACAAAACATTTTTTTTTTATTTTTAGGCAGGAAGGGAGGGCTGCCGCACCACCCGCCCCATGCTAAATCCGCCCACGTACGGGACACTGCCCTATTCTAGCCTATTCTGGACACTACCTTATTGTGTGTGCGCGGTGTATCTTGAGTCTTGCAAGTATTTTGTGAGCGGCTACGTCTTCCTGGATGGGGTGGCTTTAATCGATGCCGCCATTGTTTTTGTAACCATCTTGGATATCAACAAGGTACTCTGCTACTGAAAACGTACAATCGATTATCTGTGTTCGTTCTGCGGCGAACTCAAGATAGGCCGCGCACACTTTAGTCACTTCTATGATCGGAGGCTTTCGGCTCGAATCCCCGAATTGCTCTTCCCTTTACAGGACTTCGTTCTCCTTCAGAAACGTCCAATCAGGTTCAAAGTTACGCCGGTTTATCAACACGAGCAGCTTGCTTCAGGTGACAGTCTCCAAGAACGCGCTGCTAACAGAACTCTTCAAGCCCTCATGTTTTTATTAATCATAAACGCCTCCAGTGATGGTAGCATTCATTAGTTATGACCCTGTGAAATTGGACAGTGAGATTTAACGATTTCAGCTATATGACGTGCATTTTTTTGTATTTTGCTGCATACTTAAAAGATGTCAGGGGGTATTACTTACCCATGACCTCTTTACTACGTAAAAACCTCTTGTTGTGCATGCGGTATTTCTTTTGTATGTTTACATTTATTTTCTACAGTGCTAAAGAACCTCACGATTGTTGAAGTGTTTCTTCATTAAGCATCCAGTGTGGGTTCGTGCTCCCTATAAATAAGCAACAACAACAACAACAACAACAACAACAACAACAACAACAACAACATTAAGCGAAACCAGACATGCTAATGACCTGTTTGTTGTAATGTTAGAATTTAATTATTATCGTTTAAAACAAAAGTTGTTATTCTCTTGGGGAGAAAAGCTGTTGTATCCACGGCCGGATTTGTAAGTATAGGCCTGGGAGGCCCGGGCCTATAGCGGCACTTTTGTAGGTGCGGCACGACGGATTAAAAACAATTGTGAGTGAGATCAGCCGGTGCGAGTTTGCCGGCGATCGCGTTTCATGAGAATTAAACTAAATGCCGTGGGGCCATCCATTTTTTTGAATTACGCTAAGCGCAGTCTTTGCTGCACATGCGCAGTTCAGTCTTAAATAAGTTTGAAACTTCCGCTTCCTGTCAAGTGATGTTGCTATAAAGAAGTTGTTGCTATAATTTGAGTTCGGAGGCTCGTTTTTTTCTTTTTTTATTTTAAAATTTCGGTGCATTGTTTAAGGCGTTTATAATTAGTCAACATTTCTTTTCGTCATCTCAATGTCTTATAAGTATTAATTAAGTATGGATGAGGGCAAGTACTGGTAGATGGTTAGCATGACTGCCTCATGTGCAAGAGGCCCTGGACCGAGCTTGACTGCAACCATTTCTGACAATTTCGGGAAAAGAAGGCTGTGGTACCTCGTGGTCATGTCGATTGTGGCGTGTCAAAGATCCTAAGAATTAACTGAGTGCAGGATTCCATCACTACTGCTATTCGTACGTAGTGACTTTAAAAAAAAACACAATTTATTGTCGAGGGGTCAGTACAAAAATTCAAGCAACGGAAATTGACTACTTTTAATTCTTTGCTTTAGTAACATAGCGTAAGTTGTACTGCCCTAACATTTTTCCGTGTATCGTAAAAGGACAAAAAAGAATAATATAGGTGGTGGGATGGGGGGGGGTGGGTTAGGCGGTAGGGGTGAAAGATTAAACATTACGTAAGAGTTTGGGTATGGGAAGTTTTGGGGGCAAAAAAGAGCGGTATTGTGGTTGGGCCTATACAAGCGGCAAGAGCTTAAATCCGGCCCTAGTTGCATCGTTTTTGTTCCCAGTGAGAGCGATCGTTTTGGATGAAGTTTGAGCTTTGTTAAGTGTAAAACCTAGATTTTAAGCCTAGGAATGTGGTGTTGACTATTTCGCAGGGGCCAGGAACCCTTTTCTTCTATAACAATCTCGAACTCCCAGATCTGTATTTAAACCTAACGTAATCTGGAGCCTGTAGCCAGAATCCGCCCCGGTAGTACAGTGGTTAGAGTGTCCGGCCTAGTCAACGGGAAGTCCTGGGTTCGAGTACCAGTCGGGGCAGTTGTATTTTCTTTCTTTCTCAGATTAGTGTATCGTTTATCATCACAAGGCCAGTCTTTAATGCAGACTGCTTGCGTCGCTTACCCTTTACCTTGTGATTTCTTCTTTATTTACTAACGTAAACTGTTTCCACGTGATTTCATACCCTTTCCTTCAATAACCCCCACATGTATCGTTTGTGATGCGTGTTGACCCAAATACGTTTTTACACGCTACACATGATAGATTCGGACTCTAGGGCGTTATGTGAGGAGAATTCCTGAGGTAGAGATATGTACATTGGATCGACCCCACACTCTGCCCCTTTTTCACTTAGCCAGTACTTCAGTCTAGGGCTGGTGTTTTCCCAACGTTTCTTTAGCAGCCCTGCCTCATTTTCAACAAAAACTAACAGTTTAGGAATTTCACAATTCACAGTCATCAGTCAATCCCACAATAGTTTAATTCCGAAACATTCAGCATTACGACTGAACACAATATACACTAACAACATGAGAAAAAGAAGAATTCCCCCCAGAAAAAAAACTGTCCTGTGTAGAATGTAGAACGTGAATACAGGGCGTTCCACTTACAAGTCCGATACTATCACAACAGTGATACTTGGGTGCTCCTGGTCTTCAGCCTCCTCTTCATGGCAACCATAAAGTCATTAACACAAAATATTGTCAGTGTGGCATATGTTTCCAAAAGTCCAATCACATTTCAAATGTTTATGAGCTTATCGATTCTCTCGTGCATCATAATGTCTTACTTTTGGAATTAGTGTGAGTGTAAAGTACAGTTAAGAAGAAAGTTGCTTCCCCTTCGTATGAGGCTGTTAGTGAAGAGGTGCTAGAAGTTAGCTGTATCTTGTCCTTAAGCATGTTCGTGTGGAGATGCAATGATGCCTTTGAATATGAGGGTTTTAGCACACACAGGCAAGAAGCCAGTTGCATCTCCGTCTTTAAGTGTGATGGTGTGAAGGTGTTAAAAGCCAGTTGCTTCCTCTCCATAGAAGTTTAAGTGTAGAGGTGCAAGAAGCCAGTTGCTGCCCGTCCTTAGGAAGCCTTTAGTATACAGGTGGAAGAAGTTAGTTCCTTTGCGTCTTTAACAGTGTTAGTGTGGAGACACATGCAGCCAGTTGCTTCCCTCTTTAGGAGGTTGTTAGTGTAGAACTACAAGAAGCCAGTTGCTTCTCCTCCTTGACAGTGACAGAGTGATCTGCAAGAAGTTATTTGCTTCACCGCCTTAAGAGAAATGTTGCTTCTCCTCTTTACGAGTGTAAGTATAGAAAGAGAAGTTAGTGTCTTCATCTTCCTAAGGGTGTTAGTGTGAGATGCAAGATGCTAGTAGCTTCATCTCCTTAAGTGTGTTAGTGTGGAGATGCAAGAGGTTAGCTGGATCCATTTTTTTATATCTCCTTAAGAGTGTAAGTGTCGAGATGCAAGAAGTATCAGTGGCTTCATTTCATTAGTGTGGAGGAGAAAGCCGTGAGTTGCTTCATCTCCATAACGAGTTTAGTGTGGATACAGGAAGCCAGTTGCTTCTCCTCTTTTAAGTGAGTTACTGTGGAGATGCAAGAAGTTGGTTGCTTCACCCTGCTAAGCGTGTTAGTGTGGAGATGCAGGAAGCCAATTGTTTCTCTTCCTTATTAAGAGTGTTAGTGTGCAGGTGCAAGATACGAGTTGCTTCACCTCCTTAAGAGTCTTAGGGCATGTCTATAAATTAAACTCAGTGAGCAGCACGCTTCCCTTGGCATACATGGAGATCGTCTAAAGGCCTTTACAGCTGACTCGCTGGAACTGCGTAGGCTTAAATCTGACCTCGGGCTTACTTACTCCCTTTTGCATGATCTTTGCAGTGTTGATTACAGCCGTTTTTTCTTCTCCATCAACTATGATTGTAGGACCAGGGGGCATCCCTTTAAACTAACTGTACAACCTAATGTACCAGATTGTCGTAAGTTTTCTTCTCGCATCGTATTGTCAAAGTGGGGAATGATTAACATGTTTTAAATCCAGACTCGCAAAATGTGAGTTAACGAGGTATGTCAGCTAGTTTTACGTTTTGTGTTTTATGGGTTTTTTTTCTCTCCCTCACCTGCTTTTTAATTTGCTCTTTAACTTTTCCTTGGGCAGGTGTTAGTGGTCAGCCTTGACAATCCTGTTCCCTTTGCATGCTATAGTGCATAAGATTTTTTTATAGATATTTCGCCGGTATTTTTTTTTTGAGCTTTCAACCTTTTAGCAAACCACGTTTTCCTTTCTTGTAGCGTCGATGGAATCCATTGATGCTCTGCCATTTACGACGCTCGATGTTCGCCAATCTGGGTCTAGTTGATATTTGCGTGATGCTTGAAAATACCAAAACGCAAGCGTTGCTTCGCTGGCCTCATTTTTATAAAGGCTCGCGCTCAAACATTGCACTTAGAAAAAGCGCTACTTTCAAGCGTCGCGCATCATACGTACAAGTCGAAATCGACTTTATAAACGTGCACTTAGTATGAAGATGAGCAGCCAGTTGTTTCTCCTCCTTATTAAGAGTGTTAGTGTGGTGGTGGAAGAAGCTAGTTGCCTC
>JAHWFP010014873.1:0-23476 GCA_023313725.1 Lithobius niger | reverse complement strand
CACCCCTACCTTAAAAAAGAAAATTACATAAATAGCAGTCTTTTAAAGATGCCTCCCCACCCATACCTTTAATAAGTTTCACCTAAATAGCAGTCTTTAATATAATATAGTCATATAATATTACAGTCACTGACCACTTGGGCACAAGTGATCACTGCATGGTTGAATTTTATATTAGTCGTACACTCGTACTTATTAATTGGCAGCGCTATACCTTGGGAAAGATTAACTTCGTACAGTTGCGTGAATTACTCAGTCATACTGACTGGAAGTCGTGTTTTGTGAACTGCAAGCAATCGGTCGACCTGGCATGGGCTTGTTTTGTGGATACCATGGTAAATGCTGTAAATCTTTGTAGGGTGAAGGATAGACCGAATCGTTTTTCTAAGAAAAGATTGCCCAGAGAAATAAGCAAATTAGGACTTAAAAAGTTAAAACTTCGGAGGACCTATAGAGGTAATCCATCAACTCTCAATCTACAAAATTATAATGCTTGTAAAGTTCTCTATGCAGAGATGGTTGATAACTAGCATTCAGAAAAAGAGAAAGCAGTTATTGCTGAAGGCAACTTAGCTGGTCTCTATCGTCTGTATAAACATAAAACCGGGTCTGTTAGATCAATCCCACCATTACTGTCCGATGACATATATGTGACTGACAGTACCAAAAAGGCAAACCTTTTAAACAAGATATTTGTGGAAAATGGAATTGTTGACAATGGGATCTTACTATTTGCACCCAACAGTCATTTTTCATCTGAGTGTAATTCTGTTACCTTCACAATTGGCTAAATCTAGACTATTAATAAACTCAAACCAATTCACGCAGTCGGACCTGAAGGTTTTTCTGCTTTTTTCTTTAAACAAATTGGGCAGGAAATTTGTCTCCCTCTCCTCGAAATTTTTAATTTGTCCTTTAAACTTGGAACATTACCGTCTGTCTGGAAACAGTCTATTGTTGTTCCAGTGTTTAAAAAGGGAAATGCTTCGGCACCTAAAAATTATCCTCTAATCGCGTTAACTGCTCTCCCATGTAAGTTAATGGAATCCATCATAAGAAATAGGATTATATCATTTTGTATGGATGAAAAACTCATACATGAAGACCAATTTGGCTTTTTGCCTGACAGATCCACAACAATCCAACTACTTCTGGCCCTTGAATTGTGGACCAGCTCACTTGATATTGGTGCCCCTTTTGATGTTATTTATTTTGACTTTCAGTGAGCCTTTGAGTCAGTTGTGCACGAAAAATTATTATACAAACTCTCACGAATGGGAGTGAGGGGAAACCTGCTGCAGTGGATAAAGGCATTTATTACTGGCCGTACACAACGGGTGAGAATCGATGGCTCTCTGTCTGACTCACTCCAGGTAATAAGTACTGGGCCCAGTGTTGTTCGTAATCTACTTAAACGACTTACAATCTACACTGAACCCAAAAAATTGTTTGAGGTTTAAGTTTGCAGACGACTTTAAACTTGGATCCGAAATTGTCAGCCACGAAAACTGTGTAAACTTAGTAAATGAGATTAAATCCGTTTATGAATGGTCGATGGAATGGCAATTGCCTATTTCATTTGCCAAATGCTATTGCCTTCACATAGGCCAAACAAGGGTGTCTGGTTTTCTCAGGATTTGAAATCGACAACCCACTATAGAAAGATTGCTGCAAACGCTTTTCGCCGCTTGGCTATAGAGAGACAATGTTTTATTTCCACAAATGTCGCGGTTCATGTGTGGGCTTTTAAGGTCTTCGTGAGACTGCTTTTGGAATATGCAAGCCGAGCCTGGTCGCCGTATCTGCTGCAGGACATAGATCTCCTGGAATCGATCCAACGCAGTTTCACACGTAGCTTGTTGGGATTTCGGAATCTTTCCCCTGGAGATCGTTTGCGGATGGCAGGTCTAGAGCCACTTGAACTTCATAGGCTGAAATCAGACTTAATACTTACATACAAAAT
The DNA here is from genome assembly GCA_023313725.1 of Lithobius niger. Lineage (NCBI taxonomy): Eukaryota > Metazoa > Arthropoda > Chilopoda > Lithobiomorpha > Lithobiidae > Lithobius > Lithobius niger. The sequence goes on along the minus strand of JAHWFP010014873.1, from coordinate 21,513 downwards.
TGTTCACGGATTTTTTTCCGTGGACTTACCTCTTTTTGATTTCAGTACTTACCATTCGACTCGTGGTCATCCATTCAAGCTACGAGTCCAGACATTGAGACTTGAATGTAGACGACATTTTTTTGTATTGAGGGTGGTAGCACCTTGGAACTCGCTTCCTGATTTTAAAGTCCCTCTTTTACAGTTCTTGAAACGACAATATTGATTCTAAATTGTGCTGGAACGGTGTTAGTTGGCTTATTGCCCTTCCGTAGTCCATACCATCTTTCATGATGGTTAAAGTGTTTTATTATTATTATATATTATTATTATGCCTCCCTCCTCCTCCCCACCCCCTACCTTAAAAAATTACCTAAATAGCAGTCTTTTTAAAGATGGCCCATTACATTTAAAGATTCCCCCTCCCCCACCCTCCCCAAAAACTCTTTCCTCTAATGTTAAGAAATAAAATATTATTTATTTTATGCACAGTCCTTGAATACTGGTAAAAGATGCAGTTATTATTTCTGTTTTAAGTTAGGCCAAGAATGGCTTTTAAAATCCCTCTCCCTTCCCTTTATCAGATAACGATAGGGGTGGGCTGGCATTGTTGCTAAGTGGGGGAGACAGGTGATGAGACGGGCGTGTCTGGGCACGAAAATCTGCACAATTAGTTACTATGGAAGATAGTCTCCTCCCCCTCCCCCTACCCTCAGATAAAGGATTCTTGCCTCTAAAACCAAAATCCATATTAGCCTTGCTAAAACTTAAGAAATAAAAATTATGGCACACTCCTTTAAAAGCAAAAAAAAAAAAAAAAAAAATCATGTCTTTTAAATTTATTCTTTCTGTTGGAAAACTTTCCCCTTTAAGATTGAATATTGGAAAAGATGCATTTTATTTATTTCTGTTTTAAGTTGAACCAGGAAGTTGACTCCCCTCCTCTCTATCAAAAGTAACAATCTAAGATTACAAAAGGAGGGTGGCTAGTAGGTTTGTCATCGGATTTTCCCGTTCAAGTGCACCCGACCCCTTGGCAACATGTACGGACACGTGACTTAAAGTTGAGTTGTAATTTAAAAGGAATAATCCAAAAACAAGAAATACATTTTAGGATGGTAATAAAAAAGAATTACGTAACAAACAAACAGACAGACTGACAGACAGCATCACTGACAGACTGTAACAAATAAAAAATTAAATTAAAAAAAAATGACAATTTGAATAAACAATAGTCCACGTGTAAAATAGGTATCATACATCTAAAGATGCCCCCTCCCCCACCCCCCTCCCACGTAAGTAACAGTCTTTTGAAGATGGTGCCCCATCCCCCTCCCCTTCCCGCTTCTGCCAAACTAGATTCATCTAAAGAAATAGATAAGAAATAAATATTATTCCAGTCTTTGCAAAACTCTGTGATCCTTTAAGAGTGATTACTGGCAGTGCCGGAGCAAGGCATGTGAGCGCCCGGGGCCAGGAGCACATTGAGCGCCCTCCTTATTGTACAGCAGATTCCAACCTCCCCCTCCCACTCGCCACTTCCCAAATCTACCCAGAAATGAACCCATCATGGTGCCACAGAGATAATGCCAACACACTGAAAACACTCGAATCTTACTACATGAAGTGGTGCAAAATACATGTCAATAGTTGAAGGATTGCAAATATATTTAGAGTATGATAGGGGTGCCTTCTGACTGTCAAGAAAACTCACAAGAACTTGAATTTGGCAACAAATATTGCATTTTCGGCCTGGAATTTGTTATTTTTTGTTCACAATAAAAATATTAAAATATTAAAAAAGGTAGAAGCTGCCACAAATTGAGGATGTCATACAGCCGCCATATTGGAGATATTTGTGGCAGCTCCCACTTTTTTTTATTTAGTGTTTAACATGTTTATTGTGAACAAATCCCAAACACCGGTCCGAAAATTAAATGTTGGTTGCCAAAATTCATGTTCTTTTGAGTTTTCTTGCAACTCAGACGGTACCTCTATCATAAATTACTGCTGTAACTCATAAATTAGGCTTGGCTTCGCCAAAAAAAAAAAAAAAACATTTTTAAAATTCAACTTTTTTTCCAACTTTTTTTTTGGACTGGGGATAGCAGCATTTTTGGCGCCCTTTCCCCTTTTGGCGCCCGGGGCGGCCGCCCCCTTCGCCCCCCTCTTGCTCCGGCACTGATTACTGGAGAAAAAAAAAGATGCATTTTATTATTATTTAGTGTTTGTATCCAAGAAGTTGACTTTAAAAATCCACCCTGCACATGTATGTTATATTGTTGTCAAACTTTTGTTTCTAGAGGTAAACAAAACAAATTCTCGTGTAGGCATCCTCGACCAAGAACCTTTATTGGCCGAGAGAGAGCGATGCTTTTCGTTGAAAACTCTAAATTGGAATAGGCGTACGACAAAGTCAAAGTCGTAAGATGTACGAGAAGGCTGTCTATGAAGATTTGCAGAGCTATTCGATGGCCACAGACCCGTCCCAACAAACAAACAAACAAACAAAGTCCGTCGTAGATTCTTACGGGGCAACAATGATATTTTTTTTTACGGGAAATGTCACTGATCTCGCACGTGTTTTATTATCGCACACGCTGTTCACTAACTGTGCTGTTACGGGGTAGGCATAAAAAAGCAAACAATCGAAAATAAACTGTTTTTGTTGGTTAATGATCGTGGCTGTTGTACACAAGCGGCTACAGCGACTTCCTAGTCGCACCGGTCTTCTGTACAGTTCCTCCACTTCCAACGTTGAGGCGCACACCTCTATCATGCACTACAACTGCTGTTATTATTTAATTTAGTTACGTCGTGGACGTTGTAAACAATGGACGCGTCGAAGCAGTCTATTAAACAATGGACGTTGTAAACAATGGACGTTGTAAACAATGGACGTTGTAAACAACGGTCGTCAGTATCTGGTACTGTTGCGAAGTTGAAAAAAGCGACGGACGGACGGACGGACGGATGGACAAAGTCGTTGCAATAGTCTTCTTGCCGGTTACGGCGTACAGAAGACTAAAAAGTGGAGATGAAAGATTTTATTATACACTAGTTGTGATCGTGTCGAAACTGGCATGTGTAAAGTTTGTTTATCGTAAGTGTTCATGGCATAGATGTCAAAAGCATATTTTAATACCAAAAAAAAAAAATTTAAATTTGTAGTTAACAACAACTATAAACTGTAGCGGTGCTGTTGAAGTAACACATAAAAAATGAAAAGACTTTATGTTACGATATCGTTTGTTGTGTTCGTGACGATTAGTTAACCTGCGGCAAAAAAAAAAAAAAAACTTTTCTTCCCCAAGTGAGTGAGTGAGTGGGGGAAAAACAAAACTTGTGGTTCCGTTTCTATATTAATAAAAATCTGCAGCGGTGAGAATCATTCGCTGGTTGAGCTTCGTACACTGTCATCATGCCCCGTTTCATTTTTCCGATCATAAGCATGAGATAGATCGATTTTATTAGATTTGTATTTATGGCCGTGATGTTAGTCCTTGCCGTTATTAATTTTATTCGCACGAGTCAAAACGGTTCTCAATGCAATTTCACACCCAACGACACATTACGTGGTTGACTTTGCATTTATTTTTTTCGATCTATCACATGACCAGTTAGTGTGTTGCGGAACAAGATGGCGGGTGTTGGAATTGGCCAATCAGAACACTCGTTGTAAAATTAGTCACCTAAACGAGCCAATGACAAGGCTTCTTTTCTTTTAACCAATGAAAAGTGTGTTACGTATTACCTGTGACGTCAGTCTGCCTTATAAATACGATTGCCAGCCCCAGCTAACTAGCATTCGACTCTAGCCATCCACCAAGCAAACAAACAACCAAAATGGCTGCAGTATCTAGCTTTGGTCTCCGCCATCCTAAAAGACAGTTACGTTTTAAGCTAAACATCAAAGCTAAAAAAACTGCATGTCTTGGCCGTCATCTTTCTACACCCCGACAAGTGTCGAACAACAACAACAACAACAACAACAACAACAACAAAAACAACAACACCAGCAGTAGTTACCAGAGGTTAGCCAGCCTTCAGCATTCTACACTCCGCCATGTGTTGACCAGACTGGACTTGCACCCCCCACCATTCGTGCAAACCCACCCCCACAGGATTCGACGATGGAAGAAGTAGAAGTTCCGGTTTGGCAACAAGAGCCATTCTGCCATCCGACCCACCAGGACGATCCGTTACTGTACTGGAATGAAGACAGCATTATCAACAATCCACAACTATCCCTGGCCCATTCACCCCCAAACTCTACAGTAACCGAGGCAGATAAACTAGAAAGCCGCATTACCTATGGAGAACAAAAACCAGCAAGAATTTACGGTAAAAACTTGGGCTATTGCAACCGTATCAGTGTAGAAGACTCTAGTCGTTTCCGTGTTATTTACCTGAGACAATTTAAGAACGAACTCTATATTGGAATAAAAAATAATTTTCCATTGAAAACCCCTACCGTTAGTGGTGTTATGATTGGCAAAAGCCATAATTCTGTAAAACATGTTTTTCTCAACATGGAGGAATGGGGCAAGTTAACTTGTATAGAGTACAAGGTGGGTGAGTTTTGCTATACAATGCGTTCGAAACAGTGGTGATAATTGCGGTCAATATTTGGCCGCAATCGAGCAAATAATTGAAGGTGCTTATATCAAGGAGAGAAATGAACATCGGGCGCAACTGAGTAACAGGCATTGGGTCAGCGTTCACTTGTTCAGAGGTCATATTTATGTTGGCATTAAAGAATTGTATTATTCAAATTTCCATCAGAAATCATTGCCTACTAAAGCTATTTTACTAACGAATGACGAGTGGAAGAACTTGGTAAAATCTGTACCGGATGTAATTACTTTTATTGAAAACATCCCCGTTGGTTTAAAAATTGTTTATTTTTTGCTTACTGTAATGTTCCCTCCGGAACTTGTAGGTTCTTAGAACTAAGACATTTCAGACAGTAAATGATAAGCAGACTAACACTTGCTAAAGGACTTTATTTCCTGTGTGCTGTACAGTTTTATAACATGATGATGTCATGTGATTATCCACAGGATGTAGGGTGGCGACAAGCATGGATAGACTGATTAAACTATGTAGTGGTTAAGGTCAGCTGAGGAAGGTGAACAGTGTTGGATGCAACCCTCCCAGCGTGGCTTGCCACAAATAACGACAAGTCACGACAATGGATCCCCGTTAAAAAAAAAAAAAAAATAAATCTAAGACTACTGAAAAACAAACAAGCATCATTAGATTCTTTTTAGTCACTCTAATTTTATCTATTAAGAGAAGAAGAAAATGTTGCGCTTTCTAAAGAAAAAAAAACTACATTTTTTCGAAAGCTAGACCCCCAAAAAATAAACAAAATCTTTTAAATTTTAACAATGCTTGGAAAACTTGCATCATGAAGACCACTATTATAATTAAAGTTGAAATAGGAAGTTCAGGTTCTAGTATCAAGTGTATTTCTTTTTGTTGGCCAACAGACTACCCTCTTGTGATGTTATCTAATAAGGAACAGTCGTTGATCCAATTGGTTATTCTCGCAAATGAGAGTACTCATGCTCCCGAGCAGTTGTCATTTGCGACGGAAAATATGAAAATAGAAAAGAGACATATATTAAAATCGTGGAATATTTTCCACACATATAACCTGAAACATAACATTTTTCCCAGCACGGGAACAATTAAAATCATTCGGTCTATTCCAAATACACACAACGAAACGCGCACAGGTTTCCTACTTAAAGGAACAAATTAAAATGAAACCATTTATTTGGTTTACACATAACCGACTCCAAAATTTAATTTGATGATGTGTCATAATCTGCGAGCTTGTCCGGTGCTCGCCGAGCTCTTTTTGGACGTTCGGAATGATTGAAGTTAGGCTGCGCTGCAACATCTACAACAGATGGCGCAACCTTACGCTTTTTGGATTTTGGTTTGGATAGCGAGATTCCCGATGAACTTGCTTTCGGCGGAGACATCCTTGTTAATAAAGGAGGTTCCGTACCATCTGGCACTCTAATCTCTGGAGAGGCGCTAGAATTTTGTGCCATGGTGGAAACTTTGGGATCAAAGACGTCATCGGACTCTTCTATCCCCGAAATGGGTGATTTCGCTCGATTTTGTACGTGCGTGACATTTTGACCTTGCGGATTGTCGGATGATCTTAAGAGCACATCATTTTCATTGGTTAATGTCGGCATTACTACAGACGATCTACGTGATAGGCCTTTTGATTTTCGACGCTGATTTAAATAATCAGCTGACTCTGGAACTGAAGTTGACAAACCACTCGGATTTTGCTTGCTAGCGTGATGTTGAAAATCGCTATTCTTCGGTAATTTATTCACGCCTGAATTATCCGCTTTTGCTGTTGGAACTACGTCGTTTGTTAAGCTTTCTGCAACTTCAGGATTCAGTTTAATGCGAAGCTGGTCACGATGTTTAGTTACAACTTTCTGTTCATCAGTGAGTACTTCGTAAATCAGATGCGGTAGTCTAGATTTAATGACACCGCCAGACCATAATCGTGCGTTAGTTCGACTAAAATCACGATACCAAACCGTATCGCCAACATGATAGTGTTTTGACGTACGATGTTGTGTGCTAGCAACTTGTTTTTGCTGATTCCGTTTAACAATCGACACAGGGTCGGGATACAGCAAGTCTATTTTAGATTTTAATTCTCGATTAAAGAATAATTTAGCTGGTGTACTCTGGGTAGTCGAACTCACTGTAATTCTACTCGATGTTAAGTAGGCATTGATACTCTCCCGGATCGTCAACCCGTCACGTCTCGCAGCTTTATATACTCGTTTAAAATTCTTTACAAAAATTTCCGCTTGCCCATTTACCCATGGCGAATTTCCAGGCCCACGGAGATGTTGGATTCCTTGCGATTTAATCCAGGATTTGAATTCCTCACTTGTAAATTGAGGTCCGTTATCGCTAACAAACGAATCAAACAATCCGTATTCGGCAATGTGGGTATTTAGTACTTCAATAACTTTCGCAGACGTGGTGCTTTTCATTTTATGAACGAATGGCAACTTACTATGGGCATCCACTAGGATTAAAAACATATAGTTATCGAGTGGACCCAAAAAATCAGCTTGATAGCGCGAGTTAGGTTTTTGAGGATATTCCCAGTTATGCTTGGGACCTGCTACATTAGTTTCTTTGAACTGTTGACAGTTAACGCAAGATTTTACTTTGTTTTCAATATCGCTATCGATTTTAGGCCACCACACCTTAGCCCTAGCCAAACCTTTCAATTTAACTATACCAAGATGCGAACTATGCAAGTCATTCAGAATCTGTTTTCGCAACGTTGACGGAATGACGATTCGGAATCCCCAGAAAAGCGTATCATTCTCGATGGTGATTTCGTTGCGACGTGTGAAGTACGGTTGCACGTCCGGATCCTCACATACGGTTGGCCAGCCCCGATTCACGTAGCGGTAGACTTTTGATAGAATTTTATCCTTTTTAATTTCGCTAACTAGTGTGTCATTTAGCACTGGCAAGTTAGATATTGTCTCTAACGCTAGAACATTGTATTGTTCCTCGGCTTCCTCGAACTCTTTGTCGTTCGGTAACGGAAGTCGAGACAGTGCATCGGCGGTTAAATTTAATTTGCCGGGAATATGCTCGAAATCATAAGAATAGGCATTTAACATAACCGCCCAACGCTGCACACGGGCTGCCGCCATTTGCGGAATTCCTTTCTTGGGGCCAAAAATCCAAATCAGTGCCTTCTGATCTGACTGCAAAATGAACTTTTGACCATAGAGATATTCGTGGAACCGCTTCACTCCCCATGCCACGCTGAGCGCCTCACGATCGAAATGACTGTATCCCTGCTCTGTTTTTGTTAATTTGCGGGATGCAAAAGCTATGGGGCGCGACTCACCATTAGGCATAATATGCATCAGGCACGAGCCTACTCCGTAGGGAGAGCCGTCGCACACGAGTTTCAGTTTCAGTTTCGGATTGTAATGAACCAAAACTTTACTCTTTACGAACAACTCCTTAACTTTGCTGACAGCTTGGTCACACTCTTTCCCCCACACCCATTTTACTTTAGGACTCAACAGTCGGGTAACTGGAGAAAGAATGTGCGCAAGGTTAGGCAAATATTTAGAGTAGTGGTTGACGAAACCCAGAAAGCTTTGCAATTCTTGAATGCAGCTAGGGTTAGGTGCGTTTGTCACAGCTTCAATTACCTCCGGGAGCGTGTGTAATCCTTCTGCATTAATCATATGCCCAAGGTATTTCAGCTCAGGTCGCGATAGTTTGCACTTATCGATCCTAAGCCTTGCACCATTTTCTTGCAAAGCACTAAGCAACATACGTAATGAGTCGTCGTGCTTTTCCCCCTTCCCACTTACTAAGATATCGTCGTAAAATGGGGAACATTTAGGAATATTGCTATTAATTTGAGTCATAACCCTTTGAAAAATACCTGGACTAGAAGCTAATCCCAGGGGCACTCGTAACCAGCGAAAAAGACCTAACGGGGTATTTATAGTTAGTGCTGCTTGCGATTCGCGATCTAATTCGATCTGCAAAAACGCATCCTTAAGATCGATAAGGCTGAACGTATCACTCCCAGCTAATTCGCTAAAAAGTTCTGCGGCCGTGGGAACCGGGTAATGGTCGATTTCGAGTTGCGGATTAACTGTTGTTTTGTAGTCGCCTATAATCCGTATCTCGCCCCCCGGTTTGTGCACGATGACGATCGGCGTCGACCATTCCGAGGTTGTCACTGGCTCTAGAATTCCAAGGCCAACCAAGCGTTCAATTTCTTGGTTAACCTTTTGCTTAAGTGCTAACGGGACAGGTCGCACTTTACAATAAACTGGCTTGGCATCAGCTTTGAGTTTTATTTTGGCCTTGAAGTTCTTAAACTTGCCCATACCCTCGCTAAAAAGTTCGGGAAATTCGTTAACCAATTCTGCGGTGTTAACAGTAGGAGTGTTAACCTTAACTTTTTTGATACGTTTAACTCTTGTTTGCAAGTCATAATACGGATTCATATCCGGCCTAAAGATTGACAGCCAATCTTTTCCCATTAATGATGGTTTGTACATTTTAGAAACAAGAGCTTCAAGGTTTTCAGTTTGGCCATTAATTTTTACTTCCAACTTAATGGTGTAAATGGTTTTTTCAGTTCCTTCAGTATAGGAATGAATTGAGTATGGACTCAGACTGAGGGGACAGTCAGAAAAATATTTCTCATGCCACTCTATTGGTATAATGGTGGCGTCAGCCCCCGAATCTATTTCCATTCTCAATTTAACACCATTTAGTGTTACTGGCATCCACCATTTATGGATTTTCAAGGAGTTCACCACAATAATGATTTTATTAACTGGAACAGTAGCAGGGACTGAGGAAAATTCTGAAACATTCAATAGTTCCACCGTGTTGTTCTGTAGGCAGTAATCTTCAGAATCGCTAAAATTTTCTGAATTAGTATCCGAATTTTCGACCTCACTTACTGAATCATTTTCAGTTTCACTATCACGCTGTAGCCTATGCACCTTCTTTTTGTAACTATATTTAGTTTTAGGTTTACTTTTAGCCTTACTATGTGCACTCGTAACTGACTTTGAGTGTTCAGCAGTTTTAAAAGGTTTAGTTTTACTGCTTTTTCTACAGACGGCTTTTAAATGTCCTTGGGTATGACATCTTCCACAGATATAATCCTTATATTTACATCTAGGCTTAACGTGACCCGATTTTCCGCAGCAAAAGCAAATTAAATCTTTGTTAGATTTAGGTTTATTTCGCTGTCTAGGTTTATGTGAAACGTAATTTACAGCTTTACTATGTGATCTTATCACTTCTTGGTCGACTTCGGCTGACTCCAACGATAACGCTAAAGAAGTAGTAGCTTTAAGGTCTAATGTTTGCTTTAACAGCTCTCTTTGAATGGTTTCGGATTTTATCCCCCCAATTAAACGATCTCTAATCATTTCTCCATTAATGTCGGTAATGTTATTGAAATCGCAAAATTTTGTGAGAATTTTAAGCGCAGCCAGATATTCGCTAACGCTTTCATCCGATTTTTGAGCTCTTCGAAAAAATTTAATTCGCTCAGACACCACAGATGGCGCTGGCTCGACATCATCCAAAACTGTCTTTACCAAAACTGCATATGTCATGGAGCTAGGTAGCGCTGGTGAAATTATGTTAAGGATTCTGTCAAACATTTTGGCTCCCACTGAAGCCATTAAAAAATCAACCTTTTCATCTACTGGAATCTTTTTTACCTTAAAATAATAACTTAGCCTATCTACATATTTAGCCCAAGTATCATTTTCGCTATCGAATTCCGAAAATAAATTCGTATTTTTTCCCGCCATTTCTAAACTATTGATGGGACTACTGGAATTTAAATCGTTCTCATTATTTACAGATTGTACTTCACCAGTTTTAGGCATAAGCCTTCACAATTTAACTCAAAATGCTTAAGCATACACAGTTTTAAGGCCTAAGCCTACACTTACTTAAAGGCATAAGCCTACACTAAATTTTCATACTAGATGGCAGTTTCTAGATAACACCAATTCCTAAATAGTTTTAACAATTAACTATCGGAAGCAACTCAAGACTAACGGATTCACTTATCTACTAAGCCTGAAATTCACAATTAGCCTACCTAGTTAAACTCAGTCTGCATCTTAAATTAAATTACTAGGCTTTTTAAATTTGTATTCAGCTCCTCCAAACTGTTTATACAAAACAACACGATGGCCCAACAAACGGCGCAAATCAGTCCTCACTCGTTTTCCGTTGAAAGAACAACGACTACAGTGCAAATTATACACCGGCACAGCCAGCCCGAGCAAAGGCACGGCAACAATGAATTCGCAAAGGGAAATTTAGTTGCATTTTTATCATGCTATTCTGTTTATAGTGCTAACAGTGTGACACGCCTACGCGTCGCACAGGACACAACCATGGTAAAATTTCCCGTTAAAAATCCACTTGCCTCCCTCGGTTCTAGCATATAAGGTACAAATTTAACACTACATCAATAAGTACCACACCAAGTTCAAAAACCCAGTACACAGTTTGAAAAATTTAACCATGTTGACCACAGAGTAAAACTAATTCATTTGCCAAAAATGAAAATTTTTTAACTTACCACAAGTTAGGAGCACTCCTGTTGGTATACTATGGCCTACTGATTAAAATTAAAGTTACATGTCTTAGCCTCCTCCTCGTCGCCAATTGTAATGTTCCCTCTGGAACTTGTAGGTTCTTAGAACTAAGACATTTCAGACAGTAAATGATAAGCAGACTAACACTTGCTAAAGGACCTTATTTCCTGTGTGCTGTACAGTTTTATAACATGATGATGTCATGTGATTATCCACAGGATGTAGGGTGGCGACAAGCATGGATAGACTGATTAAACTATGTAGTGGTTAAGGTCAGCTGAGGAAGGTGAACAGTGTTGGATGCAACCCTCCCAGCGTGGCTTGCCACAAATAACGACAAGTCACGACACTTACTTTGTGAATTTGTTAAGAAGTTCTTTTTATCACCGAAAAAATGGCGAGAGAAATATTGTTGAATCTGATCTGTATATAAAAAGACTGAATGTATGATTGTTGGTGCAAAGCTATTTGTGTACTAAGTTTTCTCTTTTTTTCATTGTAGATGGAAGGAAATCAGATTTGCTTAATCATATTGGCGCAATAATTGACGTTGACGGGTTTCCGGTGCCAGATACCGTTTTCAACACTAAATTCCTATGCAAAGAATTGGGTGTGACAGAACGGTACACTTTTACAGAACGCCTGTTAAAACCTGCCTGCTACAGAACGGTACACTTTTAGAGTTGGGAAATATTAGGATTTGCCACGCAAAGTGAGGGAGACGGCAAGTTGGGTAATGAGAAAAGTACACTGTTTAAAATTTGAGGATTCAGCTACAGATCTTCCGCAAGATGCACTCCTAGCTATTGTGTCGGCTATACAGGCCACATGCATTGTCGAATCTAACACATCATTTATCGGATTCTAAGGCGGCCATTTGTTAAGATTGAATTACGAAAAAAATTTGTTAAGATCGCTCTGTATTCCGCACGTAAATATAGAAAGTTTTGATTGCCCTCGTTATGACGAATTACTTGTTATGTATGGAGTTGTGAGTACGCCTACGTGTGGATTGGTATGCTTTGCCTGGAAAAATTGTCCACTGCCCCCAGGCAGAAACTATGTTATTCCGAAAATGATTATTGAATGAATAAAAAAAAAACTGTACTTTTTTTCCTGTGCTTATGTGAAAATAAAACTCAATTTATTTTTCCCACTTGTGTGTTTATATTTTTGTGCAGGTTATGAAAATGTTGGTCGAACCATAGTTGATTAATTCAATTTCATTTAGTTTGTAATAAAAACATTATCCTAGATTAAGCTGACAGAGCATGTCTTAATGAATCATTGTCAGCATGAAAGGTAAACAGTAGCAGGAAAAAAAATGCATGATGGAAAATGTTTATTGTGTTGACAAATTTTTGAGTTGACTTGGACAAGAAACTCTTAGTTTGTTTTTAATCAAGCATGGTTCGAAAATAATATTTGTCTGTTAAGTAATAAAAAATGACAATTTCAGCCTAGATGGTAAAGACACTTTAACTTTGTCAGAAAATGATGTGTGCATGCCAGCAGTAGTATGAAAAGTGAGAAAGATGTAAGTATCGAAAATTTAAAAAAAAAGTTACTATTTTAATTAAAATTTAATGCACTTCTGATCAGGGCGTAACCTTCTTAAAAAATTACAAGTTTTATCGTCATCAGATGGACCCACATTATTATTAAAATGAATTTTCAGTCTTAATACACTGCAGTCTCACACTTCAAACAAGATTATTCAGTAAAAAGTCTTGACTCGGATGTAGCCAAGCTGCCTTATCACATAGGCCTATACTCCTTACAAAACACAATTTCATTGGTATTCAGTTGGGCTACCAAACTTGCGACACTTTCACACGGTCGCACAAATTGGATTTTTTATTATTTTAACATGCATATTTAGTCTTAATGCCTGAATGGTGATATAAACGGTAATGTAATAATTGGGACTTAGGCTATGTACAGCTAATGTACTGCTTTTACAAATTTGTTGAACACAAACTAATTTTAAACTTGGCGTTATTCGAAAACAAAAATAACCCTTATAATTAAAGTGACAATTTCGCGTAGTCTTTACAATAACACCTACCATGTTGACATATACGGGCAACAGTTTACGCCCTACTTAAAATTGTTTCAACGTATTGTTTAAACTTGACGGCACAAACCTTTTTCTTAGCAAATAAGCAAAGATAATAATAATATTAGCAAATAAGATAAAGAATAATATTTTTTACTACTAGTTTAAGACTGGGTCGCTCTTAAGTGAAACACAGAAGAAAATCTCTCTCTCTCTGTTGGAAAAAAATGGCCAAAAGTCGTAGCGAGAGGAATAGAGAATTGTACGAACGAAGACGGCAGCGTGGTATTTTTTAACTGTAAATACTGCAGGAAGCAATTCTAGCAACTTATTACATAATGCTTAATGGAGACTGAATAACAGAAAGCGTAACCTAAGTGTAGTGCCTAGCACGCAGGGATTCGTCACAATATGCGCGAACGTGAGGCCCAACAAACAACACGTGCAGGCAACACACTCGCACCATAGGAGTTGATTGTGTTTTGGTGGATAAGCAACTTGACTAATCCGGAAGTTTAAGAGCGCCGCGTCAAAGGACGTACCGCCACGCCAATCGGCACTCGTGGCCGCGCGATCGGAAATTTACACCCAACGCACTAGGTTTAATCCATCTAAACCATCTCTCAACATGGCGGAGAAAGCAGACGACGCCTAGTATAACTCGGTACTAAACTAGTATAACGGTACTAAATTAGATTTAGTAATTTATTCAATTTTTCTGCTGCTACGACATTTTAACTTGGTTAAACTTACTGTTGTCACAAGAAGATGACTCATTCTACACCGGTTTTCTTGCAAATATCATGCATTCATAAGCACCCCGTCTCGTGTTACAAAAATACGATATTTACTTCCCCAACAATCGGCGTTAAGGTTTCGTTCGACTGTCAAAATTTGTTACAAAACACAATGGCACGTAACGCCTGGCAATATAACAATCTCTTATCTTACCTACGTTTGATACATCATAAACAATGTAGTACAGGGCGTATTTCACAGAAAATTCCAACGCCTACGAGCGGATCAACCGCGAATACCTCATGGCGGCTTGGTCAGGCGGAAGTAGCAGACGCGCTTTGTATTCTGGGTACATTCGTGAGTCACGCTTGCCATCGAAGACTACGCACTTCGGCTATGCATTTGAGCTGGGAGTTGCTTATCCATTCAAACACAATCAACTCCTATGCTCGCACATATTGTGACGAGCCGTATGATACTACACACTTGTACATTACTTCCGATTATAGTAAAGACATACTTACCGGTACTAATAACTTTCGTTTCCCAGCAGTGTGTCGAAAACCAGTCTGAGTTGTTTGCGTGTTGAAAATGCCGACATAACTGTCACCTCGGAACAGACCTTACCGTCAGACGCCATCTTTCTGGGTCTCAAAAAGACGTGAAGTAAAACCAAGTAAAACGGTCGTTAATTAGATCATCCATTTTGTTCTACATTATTGTTCCTGCCAAACATTATTCTACATATTTCAATTTTTAACTTTAGATCAGAATTTCGTTTAGGAAACGAATTACGTTAGTGTTTTAAGTTAATGTTTTGTAGTTTTCATGTCGGGTAATCGGAAAACGTGATAAAACCTGGCGCCAGGATTCAAATGTCAGTAGCGCAGTTTAGTTCGTACAGTTCTTACGCTTTGGGGGGGGGGGGGGGGGGCAGATGTGCCTTGTAAAATACAGTGTTTTGCAAACCTTAGAGGATCGCCAGTGTAAAATTTACACAAGTACAACTACAAAATAACATAAATACAAAATCGGAACGAGTAGGATTCACTTACTGAGCCGGAAAAATCCACTCGAAGGTCAAAGAGTAAAACACGATCCAGTCAGTGGGTACTATTCGTTCTGACTCCCTTCACACTCGAAAAGATATTTGTTGTTCTGTAAAATCGGTATTACAAGACATTTATGAAGTAGTACAGTGGGGAGGGGAGTCAGGCCTGTAGCCTGGTACTTCGAGATTATTGTTGGGATAGTGATCATGGTCAGCCTTTTTTTGCCCATTGAGAAAATATGGTGGAAACTTTCATTCAGTTTTCTCCAAAACATCTGAAGTTCTGGGAGAAAATGCCTTTACTTTCCATAGGCACTACTTGCTCCCTTTTAGGACGATATTCAATTCGGGGTCGTTGGACGACTCAGTCCGCCCACTCCTCTCCCCTCCCCCTCCCAGGGAGCGGTTAATTTTTTTTTACTGTGGGGAGTATGGGAAATTGGAGGACCAAGGAATTTTCGCGGGGGGGAGGGGGGGGGGGTGAGGATTGTTTTTGCCACGTGGCAGTTACGGGGTCTGGGCTCATAAAAAACTTGTTACCCCCATCCCTCAAACATTGGCCAAACAAGAGAAAAAATACAAT
Source organism: Lithobius niger (assembly GCA_023313725.1). Taxonomy (NCBI): domain Eukaryota; kingdom Metazoa; phylum Arthropoda; class Chilopoda; order Lithobiomorpha; family Lithobiidae; genus Lithobius; species Lithobius niger. The sequence continues at coordinate 5,917 of JAHWFP010014873.1, read as the reverse complement.
TCAAAGCCTATTCAATTTTTGCGCTTTCAGCAGTGTAAATTCCTGAAATAGTTTTCAGGTCGGGGGGGGGGAGGGGTGCACATTCTCCTAACCCTCATATCATGTAAGTGTTTGGAAGGTGTCAATGTCAATGCTAACTGTTAAAAAGTTATTCAAATGCACTTTTTTTTAATGCTTTGAAACTGGGAGAGTCTTCAGCTTATAAGTGTTGTCTATGTTGGAGGAATGCGCTTGTCACAGTCTGCTTTTATCATATACAAAATTATTGTACTGCTGTGAATCTCGATACGAAGAGGGTTTAATATATTTCTTTGAACGTTTTCAATCCGAAATTATTTTTTAATCAGCCTTTTTCTTTCTTCAAAAATGTCAGGCATGTTGCAAAACATTTGGATCCAAACCGTCGATGCAGAAAACTTCGTTTTTATTTAGTTTGGCTACATCATTATTGATCTACGTGTAGCCTTATTGGGCATAAGCAATGGTACGAATGGGTATGAGTAAAGCTTGCTTTTTTGTGGGGAGAGGCCATTTCTGTATCTTAACTGGGGGGAGGATCAAGTTTTGTGTGAGAGGTGTATCGCGTAAGAGCTAAAGATTAAACTAGATGACAACGCCCCTAGTCCAGTATCACTCTAAATAGTAAGGCAGCAGGAATTGCAGCATGTAAAATACTCGCACCCCAGTAAACATTTTTAAGGATCTTGTAGGGAAAATATCGAAAATTTGGTAGTCACGAGTTTAAAACCGCACCCCCACCATTAATTATAAATAATGACTGGTACAGGCATAAGAATAAATCATGCTAGTTAGGTTCGCATAAAGTAGAATGAATGAAAATGTACACAGCATCAGCAGTGCTTTTGGGTTATCGATTTTCGTGTTTTTGTCCTCTTAGTAGTGTGATTGTGCAGCATTGAGCACAGAGTCCAGATCCGGTTTAACTTATGTTAATGTATAACGTCACATAACAGATGACGTACCAACCAATCAGATACCTGTACAGAATGACGTCACAACGTCGTCACATCCGGAAAAATGGATGTTATTAAAACAACACGTCACTAGTTGTCATATGAACTAAAAAACTCCCTGTGACGTCACGTAAACATGTACGGACATGACAGAACACGGAACTCTTGAATTAAAGCATAATATCGTCAACAGATGGCGACACCAAAAAAAAAAACAACTAAGTCCGTAACCATACATAAATCTTTAAAGCCTAACAGCAGTATCAGACACACACAAAACGTGTGTCTAATACCAAAGAAGCTAGATAGGTTTTTTTATTTTTTATTTTGTGATGAGCTAAAATTACGAAAAGTTAAAAAAAAAGTAAAGTTAAAGAAAATAGCTCATCTAAGGAGGACAAACCGTGGCAACTTTTGCCTGGACTAAACCTCCATAATAGAACCATTGATTTTAGAATATGTGTTAAAGTTAAAATGATGGTTCTATTGTAATACAATTAAGAAAGGGTTATGCACACAATGTATAAAAAACGAATTTTGACATAGTTGAGTATTTATTAAGTGCAATTTAAAATTAAATATTTTAGATAAAGTTTATTTCTGAAGGACTTTTAGTTATGTACCCACCCCAGAAGTGTAACGACCTTGTTTATTTTATTATGCGTGTCTCTGTTGTGTATTTTATATAATATAATACCCAAAAACAGTTAAGAACAATGGCGGGAGGGGCATGGACCATTGTAATTAACTGTGAAAACATTATAATATACAAAATACAGGTGTAGGTTTTTTTTGTCTTCGATTCAGGTTGGAAAGCAGTAGAAAAATTGACGTAGTAGTTGTCCAGGTGTACTATCGTTGTATTTACTGTAAAAAAAAAAAGGAGGGAAGTCCACGATAAACATACCATACGTGTATGATGTGTCGAACAATTAACAAACACAGAAAGATTTTTACCGAAACATCACCGTCAGTTGGTTTGGTGACAGGGTAAAGCCGGGTCCTGAGATGGTGTAATCGAAGCCGGGCCGATCGAGCAGAGATGGTGTAAAGCTAACACCCGTGTTCCATTCATAGTTAATCTCGCTGTCGCGGTAGGTTGCGTAGTCGGTGTCACGTACGAAGTTTCGATTTTCATAACCCCGGGTGGGAGTGGTGGAGGTGGAGGAAATGAAAATGATGTGGATGGAATAGTTGGTGGAGCTGGTGACGGTACGGGTGAACTGGAACGTTGACTCAATCAGAGTACGCCGTAAGGGGTATTTTGGTATACCCATCCCACACCTGCTCGTCATCGCTGTTAATCTCTCCAGCAAGTGGTGTTGCATATTCCCTTGACGGATTCGTAGGTGAGAGTGTAACCTCGACCGAGCGACAAACGCAGTGGAGGAAACGTGTCCACGGTGCATTGGTGAAGATAACATGCGCGATCAGCCAAGCCATCACCACGCAGACAGACGATAACGTCACGTTCAAGACTAGGATCCACATCTTGACCGAATGACCCTACCATCGCTCCTCCAAAATCGGTGCTTAATATTGTTTATAATTTAAATAAGACCTAGCCAATCGTGAATTAGTAATGGAAATGGATCGTGTGATGTATCACCGAAAAACGGTCACATAAGACTGGAATAATGTTTATAACAACAGGTCAGAGACCAAACCCACTGACGGTGACGTAGTAAAATCCAGCTGCGTTCATAAAAACATAAACACAATATGGTGGGAAGAAAGAATACTAACAGACGTAAGTCCACCTCACATCGGACATTGACCGCATTGGGGGCATGGTTCGCATCCAACCGTCACACAATCGAAATCAATAAAGATGAAGACTGTTACATTCAATGCACACTACAAATATACAAATAAAAATTACGAAACTAAGAACAGCAGATGGGAGGAACTACCAGACAAATGAAATAAAACCAATTACTTGGAGACAGTAAACTTCCATGTGTGAAATAATCCACGTTTGCTCGAACCGATTGAGCTATAGAATAAAACCAAAAAAATTGATATAGCTTAAAGAAGAGCTATCAAATGAAACGGAGAGAAATGTACAAAATTAAATTAACCTGCACATAATCCCGCAATGATGTATATGGTGGGGAAACTCCTGGTTTTACCTTGATCGTAGGATCACACATCTAAAAAAATGAAAAATTACTTAAGAGAGACCGTACATATACCTACGATAGTGTGTTTAAAAAAAACCGACTTACTAAAAATCTAAGGATGAACTCCTCGAAACTAATTTCGCAAAATGGGCTCTGATGTTCGACTAGTGACATTTTGCTGTGAAATGAGAGAATAAAATTACGGAAAAGCGAGAAAGTGGTTATGTATTCAACAAAACATGACCAAGCATGGTAACAGGGCGAGATCGTTTAGAGGAAAAGCATCGTGCGCATAAAGCAAACATACACGGAAAAACACGACAAGTTTCGATTTTAGTGATGAGAAATGAGCTATCGTAAATGGGAAAATAACGATACAGGAAAGACACAAGGTTAAAAGAATGCACCAAATCGTCGTCATTTAGATGAATTATAAAGGAAAAAAGGTAAACATTAAAGTGAAATGCGTGACCTACATATTAATAACTGGTGTTAACGGGAAGTGCTATTAAAACGAGCAAGGTTCTGCACAAATCAGGATAAAAGTGAAGGACGCAATCAATTGACTCAAATATCAATTACTATCGTTAACAGGAAATGAATAACTATTGTGTTCTATATTATCTAGACAAATAAGGATGAAAATGAAGGACACTCTTAATGGCATTCCGGATGTATAGGTATTCGGTAAATGTTCTCGCGTGTTGTGTATGCGGATGTGATTTATCAATCTTTAATGACAGTTAATTACCTGTCTGACATTGTGTTTCAATAGCAGACTTACCTATATATACGGTCAAAGTCAATGCCAAGGTCTCTCCGAGCATCCACACGTGAACCCGTATCCTCTCAGGTGAGTAACCTTTGACTTGCTGAAAATTGTTTTTATGTTTTTAATCATGATTAAATTTTTAAAGATAATATGAAAACTAAGACATAACGTCTAAATACAACAACATTTAATGAACCTTTAAGCTATAAGGTTTTCTGTGAAATAATTTCAAGTTTTAATCGTAATCAAATTTTTTTTAAATATAAGTAATATTACGTTTAAATACATTCACATCTGACAGGTCTTTAAGACGTAGTTTACTGATTATCTTTTTTCGTTTTTTACTAGATATTAACTGTTTTCGTTTTTATTATTAAATGCAAAACGATTATGGCTGACGTATCATCAACATCATTATTTAATTTAACAGATAATCTGTTAGTAACAATCTCAGACTCAAAATTATGTGTTCATTTTAGGAAATTTTCAAATGACTCACGGGGTAACATATGCTTAGTGTATAGTTTTTTCATTCGTACAGCAGATTGGGAATTTCTGATGAAGTATTTTTTGGTATGATCAAACATGCTCGACGAACCCCGTGTGCTATACGAATGCGAAAACTTAATTATTAGAGTTGAACCTGAAGACATGGTTTCGTTTAAAACGACAGAACTAAACATCCCAGCAAAAATGACTATAGTGCAATAGTTGGCTTTAATAAATTGGCTTTAATAAATAGTTGGCTTAAAAATACTATGTTAGCTAAATCGCAACAGGAATTACTCCTTCATTACCAATAAGATAATGTACTTATACATTTGTTTTTTCTTTTAGTAACAATGGCGACTAAAATCATTGACTTAGGTGGAAACGTCGCAGTAGACTGCGCAGTATATAGTGGCCAAATAGAAATACATATAGCTAGTTTAAAAAAAAAAACTACACATTATTATATTTTCGATGAAGGCATAAAATTAAAACCTGATGAATGGGACCTTATGTCCATTGTTCTCCCTTTATGGGAATTTACTATTCCCGATTTCTTATTTGTGTATGGTGACCTGATTGTAGAGGTCAGAGAACCAAACACCGTAACAATATCAAACGTAGTCAGTAATGTAACACTGGATTTGACGCAAATTAACCAGTTAAAAAATAACATAAACATCATGAATGAGTGGATGGATAAAGTTGGTCGTTAGTTACTGGCCATACGGGTAATTCGACTCCTTTTTTTTTAAGATTCCCAATATTGTTCAAAATGGCGACAGTGATATTCCCGGTTTTACCGGTTAATTCGGTGCATCTAGGCTCCAACATTTTTGCGACGGTGAGCGAATGGGAAAAGGAAGTAAGAGTTCATATCCGGAAATACGTGCCAAATGCATTATCTTACACTCCGACTAGCGTCGGAATTTCTATGTTAATGGACGATTGGAGGCAGGTGGCTCCTCAATTACATTCATGGCACGATCAAATTCACAAATCATCAATCCCTGTAGGTGTGTTGTTTACGACCGGAAAAATAGGAGTGCAATATACTAATACATCATAACATGGAAAAATCGTCAGTTTTGTCCAATTAAACCGTAAATAGATTGATCTGTCCATTGATCAACTAAAGAATCTAGTTGATGGGATTACAGATATTGAAGGTTATTATAACGTTATTTCTGGCGAAGAGCCAACATGTAATGCGTGTTTAGGTAATTAATTAGCTGTGTTTTCAAACACCAAATGAAAGTGATAGTTTTAACACTAGCTTAAAGCGTTTATGAAGTTATTGAAAGGATGTCATGTTGCTAAAAATGACTGAACATTGATTACTTTTATGATATCACGGTTTTTAAACTATCCGAATAATGATGTCAGTATTAAATCTGATTAAAATGCGCAAAAAATGACGTAGGTTTAAAAATTGATGGAAAAATAATCCGAACTTGGTTCAAACGCGTAAGAATATTAAAGAGGTGATCGGGTTCTATAAAAACACCTTGTAAGTGGGTTCGTACGAGAACGAGAATGTTCAACTCTAATATCGACTT
>JAHWFP010014872.1:0-19231 GCA_023313725.1 Lithobius niger | reverse complement strand
GGGGGGCATTACTTCTGCCCTTTTTGAAGGAGCGTAGCGTAGCCTATAACGGACATCAAACTGCTTGGTTGGATGGTTGGATGCACTTTTGTAGTCGGGGTGAAAGGTTGGATTGGAATGAAATTTGTTACGTAGCTTAAAACCCCGGAAAATATTGTTGAACTATAATTTGCCATACATTAATCAATTATTATGGAAAAAATTACAGTTTTTAGAATTTGTTTCTAACACTCACCATTGTAAATTTGGAATCCTGGAATCCAGAAAAGTATAATCATTAAGCAACAAATCATGCACATCGAGCTAAACACATGACATTTGGTACGCAAGTCATTTCTAGCAGAACAAATAGAATCAGCCATGGAACCCCCATGAAATACCCCGGAAGATGATTCTTCATCAATGTCGTCATCCGTAGTTTGTGGTGAGGGGAGGAATTTCTTCCAGCTTGATCCATTTTAGTTTTGAATTGGGGCGTCACCATGTTACTAATAATTTTATGTGTCTGTTCTTGAGTGTTCATTAGTTTTGTCGACAAGCTTCTACACTGCTGAATGGCCCATCAACTCTAACACCTGGAAGTGTTCCCCCTTGCTGGAATCAGACTTAAGGATGATGTTAGTCTGCTCCCAGTCAATCTGGTGTTTAGATTTTTGCAGTGCATGGTCCCAGCATTCCTTTTGTCTTCTGCCAGGGTGGCTTTCTAGTGCTCTTTAACCCTAACAAAAATTCGACGTTTAGTCTTCCCAATGTACCGGCTTGAGTACCCCCCGGCATGGAATCCAATCGATTACCCTGGCAGCATTGCGTAGTCTATCAACATCAAAGTCTGAGTCTTCTTCCACCCCTCTGCTCCTGCTTTTCTGTTCTGGTTACCGATCTTCGTCTTCATTCGGCTCGCCTACTTTCGTCTCCATCCGTCGCCCGGGCTCTTACTGTCCTCGACCTGGTCTGGTACTGGTGTTGGTGCTGTCGCCTCGTATCTTCCACCTCTTCCTGCTCCCCAGTGCTGCTGGCTCCTTGTTTGCCAGTGGTGAAATTTTGCTTTTCCCTTTCTTCTAGCACAATAATCTTACTTCTTGCAGTTTCCTGATGTTTTGGGGATTGTGGAAAAAAACAGGTAATTCCCACTTTCGCCCAGGCCCTTTTAACCCTTTCTCCTCCCCTCAGAAAATATGTGACAACCTCAAGTCATTGGGTGGGTCTTTTGGCATCACTTGGTGCACGGGGTCTTTCCAGGTTTCGGCTTTCTGTATAGCTTCATTCACGGCTCTAGCATGGTACCCAGGGGCTAAAATTTTTTTTCGCTCTTTCAGACAACATACTGCCTTCTGTCACTTTCATCAGTCGGCACCAGATCCTCCTAATTTCTCCTTTCATGATAGCTAACACCTGGGATTTGGGGTGCCCCGATGAAAACTCAATCCCTCGATCCGTTTGAGTCTGTTTCACTTACGGTTCCCAGTAACGCTTGCCTTTTTTCCCTCTGCTCACCATCGTGGTGTCAATGAAGGGGAGTCTGCCTTTCTCTTCTTTTTCCGATGTAAAACCAAGATCTGCTATCTAAGGATTCATTGTCTTCTCTATTTCTTCCAGCTCCTCATCTTTCCCAGCAGTGAAGATGTCAATCACAAATCTCACCCAGATCATGATGGATGGATGCTTGTGACCAACTTCTTCATCGAGGCCTTGTAGGACAATCTCAGCAATCCTAGGTGATAAGGAATACCAAGCAAAGCTTTTTGTAGGCGCCGGTCAAGCTGGACTTCCTGCTCCTTCATCTTTTGTCTCCGAGCTGCCTCATCAAATTTTTGTATGATGAGGTGGTGTGAAGGGCTCGGGTACAATGCAGTGATGTCGAGTGGTCTAAGGCCATCTCCTTGTTCAAGCCCCTCCCCCTCCAGCTTCCTGAGAAAATCAGTCGTGTTTCGCAGCCCATGGTGAGATCAGATGTACTTTTGTAACCTCGGTGCAAGGAACCTGTCGATAGATTGGGCTGGGCACTCCATTGCGGATGTAATCACACGATTCATTTGGCCAAACACACTTGGTAATTTGACATCAGCACATGCACGGAGGCACCTCGCAACATCCTCATTGAGCAGCCCTTGGGTACCCTGCAGCGCCGTGAATGAAGCTATACAGAAAGCCAAAACCTGGAAAGACCCCTTGCGCCAGGTGAAGCCGCAAGACCCACCCAATGAGAGCAAGATTGAGGTTGTCACATATTTTCCGAGGGGAGGAGAAGGGTTAAAAAAGCCCTGGCCAAAGCGGGATTCCCTGTTTTTTTTCCACAATCCCCAAAACATCAGGAAACCGGAAGTAAGATTATGAGGCAAGAAGAAAGGGAAAAGCCAAATTCTACCAATAGCTAACCTGGGGGCAACAGAATTGTGGAGCAGGAAGAAGCAGAAGATACGAGGCAACAACACAACACTAGTACCAAACCGGGTTGAGGACAGTGAGAGCCTGGGCAACGAATGGAGACGAAAATCGGGAGACGAATGAAGACGAAGATCGGCAACCAGAACAGTAAAACAGAAGAGGAGGGGTGGAAGAAGATGCAGACTTTGATGTTGAAAGACTACCCAATCCATAGGCTATTGGATTCTATGCGGGGGGTGCCCAAGCGGGTACAATAGGGAGACTAAATGTAGGATTTTTGTTAGAGTTAAGGAGCACTGGAAAGCCATCCTGGAAGAAGACAAAAGGAAAAAATGCACTGCAAAAAAATATAATCACCAAATTGACTGGAATAAGACTAAAATCATCCTTACGTCGGATTCCGGCATGGGAGCACACCTCCGGGCCTAGAGTCGATGGCCATTCAGCAGTATAGTAGCATGTCGATAAAACTACTGAACACTCAAGAACTGGCATACAAAATTATTAGTAACATGGTGACAACCCAATTCAAAACTAAAATGGATGCAAGCTGGAAAAAATTCCTCCCCTCACCACCAACTATGGAGGACGAAATTGATGAAGATTTACTGGCTATGAGCAGATCCAACACCAGCCTGGAATGAGGACTCAAGGCCTACTGTGATGTGATGAGGAGGGACTTTGGAATTTTGGAAGATCGTTGGGTTTGGAAGAAGTGTGAGAGTGGATTTGGAAGGAATGTGAGTATGGGTGCTAGTGGCTTAAGTGCCTGAAGAAAGACAAACAGTAAAGGTTGTTGAAAATTCGCTGGTTTTGAGGTGAAAACCTTTGACTTTATTTAAATTTAGTTGACTTGGGGTGCCTTCGAAAATTGACCCAACTGCCCGGAGTAACTCAAAATCTCGCGACTGCATGTATTAACTCCTTAGGAGTAAAGTGATCGCATATACTAATGCTTTGCTTGATTAGGAGTGCCAGGGTTGACTATTTTGAGTTACGCCATGATCCAAGAGAAACCTTAGTAACTGAATTGGAGCCAATTTTCGAAGGCACCCTAGATTAACAAATTATTGCAAATTGAGCTAAAAGCATGAAATGTGGTACACATCGAACCAGCCATGGAACCCACATGAAATACGCCCAAGGACCCCTAGCGCCCCCTCTCTGTTGTTTGACATACAATTTCTTGCAGATTGAGATGAAAGAATGAAATTTCGTACACAAGCCATTGGGCTGTACAAATCGAACCAGCCATAGAACTCCCATGAATACCCCTAAGGCCCCTCAACACCTCCCATGCCCCTCCCTGAAGTCTGGCCAACTAATTCTTGTCGATTGACGAAGAGAAGGAAATTTGCTACATAAGTCATTCTTAGGAGCATAAATCGAACCAGCCATGAAACCTCCTAGATGCATGACATTTCAATCCGCTCCGCCTGTAATAAGCTTAAAGCCTATTTCCTAGTATAACTAGCAATACCAGGACTCAAATGCTGAACTTCTCGCATACTAGGCCGGCCACTTTAAATAAATGCGTTGCTCGGGTCGTTCATCCTTTATGTGATTTATTCTTTATTTATTGCTTGCATTGTTTCTAGTGTGGAGTCAAAGAAGCAAAGTTGCTTTCCCTTCTTGCATATCTTTGTGATCTTTACATTAATAACATCAATTCTCTTAACATTCAAGTGATGTCATTTTATCACATCAGGTAATGTAGGCTACAACCTTTAAACAAAGGTCTTGATCCTCAAGATGACTTGATGTGCCCATCGATCCATAGTTTCAAGTGAGGAGGGTTGGGGGCTGTCGTATTTTCGTCTGGCACCCCCTTCACATGGAGTGCCTTCGAAAATTGACTCCATTTGAGTTACTCAGGTTTCTCTTGGATCATAGAGTTACTCAAAAAAGTCAACCCTGGCTCTCCTGATCAAGCATTAGTATACGCGATCACTTCACTCGTAGTATAGGAAGTTAATACACACGGTCGCGAGATTTTGAATTACTCCGGGCAGTTGAGTCAATTTTCAAAGACACACATTATCAGCATTGTATGCCTGTCTATCATTATTCATCACTTCACTATATTTTCCCAAAAATTTCATACAGCTGCAGTGTTAAAAAAAAAGAACATAAATATTCTTCGCGGAGACTTTTTTCTTTTGGATGGAGGATTTTGTTCTCAGAAATCTTGGCCGTATAGCACAAACAGCCTATTTTTTTTATGTCGAAACGGTGCAGAATTGAACTGAAACTTGTTGTTAGCGATTATGCAGTGACGCACGGCTTAATGAAGTATTTTGTATTGTACGCATGCGAAGATGTTGGCTCTCTCCATCAAGGTAACCAAATGGAGAATGACACCCCCTCCCCCCCCTTGAGGCTGAAGAAGGCGGGCTCATTTTTTAATAAGTGCGTCCGCTTCAATCAGCTTCCATCACGGAGGATGGAGATAGCACGTGAGTTACGAGTCAAGCCAGTCTGCCCTCCAAACACACCCTGGAATGGCAAGCAGCAGGGGGGAGGTGCAATTGACGGTGTTTTCAGGTCCCAATCACCCTCCCTCCCCTACTTGATGTTTGCACAAGCAGGCGATGGGGCACGGGGCTCCTCGTAAATCCACGATTGCGTTGAAGGATTTGTGAGATTTTAATTTGCATGTAAATTGTACAGCAGCGAAGGAAGGACGCCAATTCGCGAGTGAAAACGTGACGGAGGCCTGATTTGCGCCTCGTCAGCTCCCCCCCCCATCAACCCCCCCCCTCCCCTCCTTCTTCATCGCCCCCTCGTGGTTTCCCTGCGGGATGTGACGGGTCAAGCTCATCATTTCGTTCGCCTTCACCGACAAGCCAGATTTGCACCCTCACTCACTCCCACTCACCGCAACATCACTACCACAAATTCCCCAACGAATATCAATTCAGCTTTCAGTGCCGAGTGAGTGGCGCCCTCCCTGCACATCAATATAGATCTGCGTTACCTAACTCGATAGCCTTAATTGATGAAGTCGTAGTCCTTTGTCAGATCATACATTAAATGAATCACCTTATCGTTGACAAATGCAATAAATAGCCTAGCAATTTTCTGGGTCATCTTTATAGGTGCTCTTATAATGGAATGGATCAATCCTTTTTTTCCCACACTTACATTACTTATTTGGTAAAAGATAAACGAGTCTTCCATTACCATCAAATTACTGGCAATTTTATGATAGTTTTTTTTTAATAACTGAGTGGCATATCTTATTATCACTTTTCTCTACCAAAATAGATTTACATAACTATTTTATCATTTTATACTATTAAAAATTACAAACTCGTTTGATAACAGTCATTTTAAATTAGAAATATTTTACGTATTGGCATTTTAAAACTATAGAAGTGTTGTTATCATGCTTAAAATCCCCATGTAAAAAAGAAGAAGACAGTGTTAGCATTGCTATTGCAAGTAAGATGCTATGTAAAAACCTTTTCACGAACTGCTTTTATGGTTATGCATGGTAGCAAGTGCCCCCCCCCTTCCCCAAGAACGAGCCGAGGGGTCGTAAACGTCATTTAAAAAATATGTTTATTCATTATTTTCTTCATCACCTTTTTTTTTAACATTGAGCCATGCATTAAGCAGTACAAGAAAAATATTTGTTTAGTAAAGGTAAATTGGTTGCAACAAATTATGAGTAATATGAAAGTCCAAGAACAATAAAACCAGGGGGCAGGAATCCTGTTTTCATCATTCAATACAGTAGAAACATACTCCCACAATTTTTCAGGGAGCTGATCACTCGCTAGTCTCAATGGTAAACCCTTTTTTCGAGTTATAGTTTGAGGCTTACTATATAGCACGGCTTGTTTTGTGTGGATGCGCTAAGCATGGTGTTTGTGCTGTCTAGATTACACGTATGTGTGTTCGTCCCATGGTTTTATAATGTTATTGTTCTTAAAAAACGAAGTGGACGTAAGTTTTCTAACAACAGCATCATCAACTTTCTTGTTTTCTCAACTATCGTTTTCTCCTCTATATAATCTTCCTCACCATTTTTCTGATGTTACAAGACTATCAAAAACCAAAACTGGTAAAAAGAACGCCAAGTTTCGAATGGTTCGGCCCTTCAAAGGAGTGATATCAACTCACCAAAACATTCGCCAAATTAATCGCATCGCTTAATAGTTCGAAGGTTAAATGAAAACTAGAACATTGCTAATTTCGGTAGCAATGTTCAAGTTTTCATTTAACGTCCAAAGTATTATTCGGTGCGATTAAGTTTGCGAATGTTTTGGCGTGTTGATATCACTCCTTTGAAGGGCCGAACCATTCGGAACTTGGCGGCCCCTTTTACCAGTTTTGGTTTTTGATATGATATCAGTCCTTTTTTTTTAAATTGTGTATTAGACTGAACTCCGCTATCGTGCAGATGTGTAATAAAGTGGCATGTCAACAAGAAATTGATTTTCAACAATTTGCTACTATCTTTTGCATATAGGTCGAACCATTTTCAACTTGATCACCTTTTTATAGGTTTTTGGTTTGGTTTAAATTTTGTTGTAATTTGTTTTATTTCGTTAGTTTTGGTGTGTTGATATCACTCCTTTGAAGGGCCGAACTACTCTCAACTTGGTGGCCTCTTCACCAGTTTCTGCCTTTGTTTATTTTGCTTTGTTTTTAGAGTTGGTTTATTTTTTGTGAATGGGACGTGAATACAGTTTCTTTGGCAACGTTGTTTAGATTCATCGTGCTACACTAGTGTGTGTCTAAGCACGCACGTCAGTATACACGTTATCATTGTTCGAACTTTGGCTGTCCAATGAAAGACGATGCCGACAATACTAACAATGGTTATAACAATATTTTCGTACTTACGCGCCATCCTCGTTACACCCCTAGGCTCCAAACCATATAAGGTACGCAGTTCGTATCGTACTGTAGCCATTCGTCCAATTTCATAGCTGGAAGCCTTCCCGTTATCTCGGTATTGATGAATAATCACCCTATGGAAATTAACTTGGGGATGAGCAGACTATAGTTAGCTAGCTAGCTAGCTAGTTACATATTTTCAACGTTATTGAGGGTCAAATTTTGCATTGAAAGAGCAACTTAGCTGGCATTCCTACACGAGTTAAATTTTTGTCAGGTGGGTCATTGCTGTTGATTTCAACACAATTTAAGCTTTTGTACCGCATCATTATTTTTCCCCCAAGTACCTGAAATGTTCCCAACTACGCTTTAAGATATAAGACACTGACGCTATGGCGTCGCGCTACAATGGTTTACAACCTCGACAATTGAATTGATGTGATGTTTGTTGTGATGATTGTTGCCTAACTTGGCGCGACACTCTAGCGTGTGTCTAGATATCAGTAATTATCTTATGGTGTGTTACTAATATACGGCAGGAAGCAGCATGTGCAGGGGAGGAACTTACAGACTGAAGCGCACTCCACTGAGAGTAAATTTCGTACCAAAAAACAAACGTATTAACAAAGTGTTTTATGACATGCCCCCAGTCTGGAGACAATCTTGTGCACGCTACCGGCTGAAGGGGAAATATTTATTTACGCTACTGCGAAGAGCCCATCACATAAAAGCTTGCCTCGTAAGGTAAAGATGGTTTTACAGTTTGACCCCTTGAGAAGGTGGTAGTTGAGTTCAGAACTTCTCGTCTTAAAAGCTGCTACTGGGGCATAGCAGTTCGTGTGCAGAACTAGCAGAAATTTTTAGTTCTTGTTGACTGAATAGGAAACTGTTTAATCTAACAAGGCTTTTTTTTTGGGAGGGGGGTGGGAAGAGGTAGGGGGTTGGGGTGCTTCGGTACTATATATTTATGCCAAATAGCTGATCTTGGTGTCATTTTAACCCGTCGGAATGTTCTGAACGTCTGACGAGATTAGATAGAGGTGAGAGACCGCCCTAGTCAGACTACCAAACAAACAATGGGGGGGGGGCGGATACCGACTAACATTTTCACTGTATGGTAAGCAGATGATATAGGTGTTATTTGTTCGGTTTTGGTGCCCTCAATCTAGAACTGGAAAAATTGACGATATTTGAGTGGGGTGGGAGCATCAGGGCCATATATTTATGTCATAAGGCTAATGACCGACCTGGCCCCCTCAATTGGGGGGGGGGGCACACTCTTTACCTCAATCATAATGAGCTGAGGGGACGAGGGTCGCTTATTTACATCATAAAGTGAATGGATGAACTTGGGGTACATTTTTTTGGTTTTCACTGTATTCAAACCCGTAATATGACAAGGTTTGTGAGGGGATCGGGGGAGCTACTTACTTGCCACTGCTCAATCAAACACTGGAAGGAGAGGGAGAGGGGTGATCATCACGTCCTTAGTTTTCCCATTGTGCCATGTGAATTTTATAGTATAAACACCCAGAAATCAAATACGATGCATTCGATGGAGCCCACTTTAAGTTTTGTTTAATCAGATACGAAATGTGCATTCGAAGAGGGAGCAAAACGGGTCAGTTTGGGGGATAGTAACAATGCTCATCACATGTGATGTGTGAGACTAATTATTCGGCCATTGTCTGAACGCAAAATCTAAGTTTGAGAAGGTATGAACAGCCTTTAGCTCCACCCCAGACTATCTCGAAAGAGCGCTTGGGCAAGTTCCTCTACTAAATAAATCGTTGATCCTAGTCGGTTTTGGTAGTGACTCTAGACTTGTACAGCACGAGAAGGTACGAATAAAACAATACCGTCACCCGCCCCCCCCCCCCGGCGGGGGGGGGGGGGGTGTTCGGACAGCTTCAGGGACCACACTTCCATACAGCTTTGGATGCACCGATGCACCATACAGAATTTTTTTGAGGAAGTAGGCGTGCTATAGGCTATATGCGAACAATATGTCCCAATTATGTCTCAGCGGTTCTTCCAAATCGACCCACATGTGTACGAACCATAAACACGCTGCTGAAGACAGTACGGTACCTTCAATGTACAGAAACCTTAACAGAACGTTCCAAACGTGTCTGATGAGAGAAACGACGTCACGTTTCAACGTGACTGATGGTTCCATTCAGAGTCAGTCGATAATCCATCCAGAATCAGTCGAAAAACTGTGCCTCGTGCATGCTCACAATTCCGTAAAAATCAACCACCTTCGCGAGCTGTTACGATAGTTCGATCCCACAATCGGACGCGTTTTCAAGATGATGTCACTTCCGTTGAACTGATATGCTTTGAACGAAAGGTGAAAAAAGTAAGTTTACATATAGGAACATCTGTTACGTAATAAATGTGTACAAGCAAGGATTAAGTCAGTTCGTTTTGCCTTTGGATTGCTGTATTATAGCTCTATCGAGTGTTCTGTGTTTTGGCAGTACCAAACTGTGTGCAGCAGCGGACTTTTTTTTTTTGCACATGTTTGACGTTTTGGAAGAAGCTGTGAATCTCTTTCATCTGGTATCAGAAATAAAAAAAACATTTGTTGCCATGTCGAAAATTATGGCATTCGTGCAAAATGGCAGAATTCATAATTGACGCCCGAATGTTAGATACATTTACATTTACATTTACGTTTACATTTACATTTATTTTGTAAAGGGTTTGTTTTAGAAGGAAGATGTTGAAGTAAAAAAATTTTTGAAATACGATTTGTCACAAAAAATGTCCTATTAATTTTTTGCATTTTATTGACTGTTTGCAGAAAATAACAGAAAAAGCCAGAAAAAATGTCAATTTGATCCTCATGGTAAGTTAATGTAGGAGTAATTAAGAAAGTGTATTAACCTAGAGTTGCATGAATTATATACTGGGTATTTGTTTTCCTCAGGAGCCTTCACAAAGCTTGTGATACATGTCGGGAGTTTCAGTGGCAACGTGCAACTTAGGTTTAATTTTTAAAAATTAAACTTAAGTTTTACAAAATGATGAAACAATTATTTTCTTTAAATTTTTTTTTCAAATTTAAGGGTTATAAATAAAATAAAAAATTGGTACCAAAAATGCTAAATGTTGGTTGCTGAACACTGCAGCGTTCACTCAGGATTCACCTGGCGGCCTGGAAATCGATTACCGACGATCTTTTTGTCCTGGAGACGATTCAAGAGGCTATCTTCCAGAGAGTCTTTCCAAGCCAGTGCTGATGGACTTTCCGCCCATGTCAGGGCAGAGACCAGATCCTGTTGTGGTAAAAGAAGTTTCTCCCCTCGCAGAAAAATGGGCGGTTTGAATTGAAAATTGGTTGGTCTTCTCCAGGCTTCTACAGCCCGGTTTCAGTAGTGCTGTAGAAGTCCAGAGTCAATCGCCTGGTGTCCAACATAAAAACTCCAAACAGCCATTTGTCTGTTGATGCTACAACTTGGAAATGCAGCAAGCAGTGCAAGATTCCCTGCAGCAGGAAAAATTTACTGTAAGTTTCGATCTTCAGGATGCATATTTTCACCAGCGGGTGTTTCGCTTGTTTTGCTTCGTTCAGGATACTGTGGTTTACCACTTTAAAGCACTGCCACTCTGCCTAGCAACTGCTCCTAAGTTGTTCACCCACATATTAAAGCCAGTCGTATGAGTCTACACCACAGGGGAATGGCAGTCATGTAGACAGTCATATATATCTCGACGACTGGTTGCTCAGATTTTTGTTCGAAAGACGACTCTTACAAAATTGGGTCAGGTCGTTCATCTATACAGCAGACTCGGTTTTGGCCTAAAACACCCAAAGTGCAGATTAATCCCAGCGCAGTTATTTACCTTCTTAAGGACTCTCTTCGAGCTCTGTGTGGGTTTGGCATTTCCAACGCAGGACAGGTGTCAACCTATCAGTCTGACTCCTACGTCATCTTCAGCACTTCAGTCTGACAGCTGAGCAAATTGATAGGGTTACTAGACGTCACAGCACCAACAGTCTCTTGTGGGACATGGAGAGTGCGTCCACTTCACTGGTTTTGAGGGACAACTGGTGCGTAGTGGTGGGGTCCTATGATGATGTATTATCAAGTTCTCGGCCCTTTCCAGTTTTGGAGTTAATGTGGTGGACTCGCCCGGAGAATCTACCCTGTGGAGTCTCTTTCCACGAACCCGACCCGGACCTTTTCACTTACTTGGATGCATTAGCCGTGGGACCTAAATTGGCAGCTGCTTCATTGTGGGAAGGTGGACCATTTGGCAGAGATGTCTGCACATAAATGTCTTAGAAATGACTGCAATCCGATTTACTAGCAGTGTGGCATTTCCAGTAACTTGCGATAGGGTGGTCATTCCACATTTATTGCGGCAATACAGCTGCAATTGCATATCTACGCAAGGGGGGGGGGGGGGTAGGCAGTCATTGTTAGCAACTTCCTAAAGGCGCTTCTGTCATTCTTCTGTTTAGCATCGCACACAAGCTGTCCTTTCAATCGCTTCACATTCCTGGGCAATTGAACATTGTATCGGACTTCCTGTCACAGCCGACAATCCCTTGAATACTGAATGGACTCTGCACCGCTTGAATTACAAACGTTTATTTCCTGTATGGGAGAAGTTGATGATGGATCTGTTAGCACATTCCATGAGCAGGAGGCTGCCTCAGTTTATCTCGCCTGTCTCAGATGACAGGGCTTGGGTAGTGGATGCTCTGACAGTCGATTGGAAGGCCTCCATGGTTACCAGTTCCCTCCTATCACAATGCTCCCCGAGTGCTCAACAAGAATCAGCACTTCATGAAAACTTTCATTCTTGGTCCCCACTTTGGCAGGTGACTGGCAGGTTTATTAGCTTATTGGGTGTGCTGATTAATTAGCCGAGGACATTGCCAATGTTGCAAGAGATGCTGACATTACGCAGGGGAGGAAAGCGCACCCTAACACGGAGGTGGTTCACTTACACGGGTGGCTGCTCTCCAGCGATTCTTGGATTTTCTCCATGGATGACCAACCACCTAGTCGGCAAAGTTAGGGATTGCACGAGGAGAACGTAGACTAGTTGGTAGTTGTCACAAACAGGCCAAGCCATGCGAACCCACTTTGAAAGACTGGATAATTTTCTGAACATGCTGCTTGAAAATTGTCTCAAGCTTACAGTGATAAAGGGCTATTGGTTGGCGGTAAATTCGGTTCTGCGTGTGTCCACGTTGACATACGTGACCTATAATGTCTACATTACGGATTTAATCAAAGCCTTTGGGATTGAACAGTTGTTCACGTGACACCTTTTTTCCTTCTGGGATTTGTCGATGGTTCGGGGGAGGGAGGAGGGTGTCCTTGCTCCATCACCATTATGAACCTCTGGGAACCTCATTCACTTGTGACACAAAAGACTGTTTCTTGTTGCTAGAAATATACAATACCTGTCAATTTTTGCATTTATGCTCTCTTTCCCTTGACGATTAAATTCGCTCGGATCCGGCCAGCTTGGCAACCCACTGAGCATGTGCGCAGCCTCCTATAAAAGAGCTCAGCCGAAGGCCTTCGCATGTTTTGTTCTCAAGCGACACGTCATACGGTCCTTTTCCTATGCCTTTCGCCCCTCCTTTCATGGATTCTTCGCTATTTTCATGTGTTTACTCGGGTCCCCGATTCGGACGAATACTTCGTCGACCTGGGACTCTTCGTTACTGTGACAACAACTTGACTGACTGGACGAAAACATACATGCGGACCAATGGGAATTGGACGAAGATACCCAGCGTCCTTCGCCCTGGACCATCGGACCAATAGGAATTGGACGAAGACATCCAACCTGATTTCGACGAAGACAACCGTGGGGTATTCATCACAACGAAAATGATGGCCATCTCGATTCAGCCTTCCATAACTGCGACAACAGCACGAAGACACTTCGCACCTTCGGGCCATTCGGAATTGAACGAAGACGTCCAACCGGATTTGGATGAAGACAACCGTGGGGTCTTCGTCACAAACGAAACTGATGGCCGTCTCGTTTCAGCCTTCCATAACTACGACGCACTTCGCACCTTCGGGCCAATCGGATTGGACGAAGACTCCAGCAGAGTAACAACCTACGTTGTCATCATTCTTCGCCTACGAAAGAGGCCGTCACGAAGACGAACGGGCAGCATTCACCTGATACTACAGTGAAGATGCACCGAAGCTCATTGATGAAGGCCTTTGTTGATGATAGCCACCACTCATGTCAACGAAACCACCTCCACTCCAGGCGTGTGATGATGAAGGTAACCAATTGTGCCACCATTGCCATCACATAATGAAGAGGCACGACCCTTCGCTTCTGAAGACCTTCGCCAATGAAGACAACAACCAATGCGAAGAGGCAGCTGCCAGGACGAAGCAAGACAGCATTCAAAGCACTTCCAACCCTGCACCAAAGCCATCACGCTATGGTCAAAATTGTCACAACCCATTTCGACGACGGAATTTCCATAACACCGGTTCTCAACTCCTGCTGTTCAACAAGAGGAGGAAAGGAAACACCCGAGGGCTCATCCCCATGTTCTCTCCTGATCCCTCACCCTTTCAGGATCCCAGCCAATCGCATCACTGGCTCCACTCCCTTTGTTCAAACACAACGCTTCTTCACCAGAAACCAGGAGGTTTTCATTTAAAAAAAGATCCACAACTGCAGTGTCAGACGACTAACCGGACAACCCAACGTCATCTACTGGACACCTTGGCATATTTTTCTTCCATTCTTCCAAAATGCATCACACCCCAACTGGCTCGATGCCACTCATTACAACCCAGGTTCTGACCTCTCTTGATCTTCCGTCACCGATCGCAGTGCCATACCACGGATTTTCTCACTTCGTTCCCACCTTGTTAGCGTTCGTCACAGCCAGTTTTTCCTGATGCACGCCAACAACAGGACTTGCACTAGATGTGGTAAACTTAAATCCTTTTTCAAAGATGAAGAAGATGTCTATTATGGCCGGGCACCAGTCATTAACGACCCTGGCAGCTGCTGCTGCCCCGGATTGCAGAACAAGGGATATTTGGATCCACACTGGGTATGCCAAAATCACAGGAATTGTGAATACTTCTCGAACCCTTGACCTGTCTGTACGAACATTTGCTTGAAAGAGTGGAGATTAATTGAGGCACAACAAAGGGCCTCCCGAATCAGGGCCAAACAAAACAAAGGGAGAAAAAGGATCATGATAAATTCTTGGCAGCAGAATCTTCTCCAAAAATGATGTTACCTCCTCCGAAACAGGTAAAGACTCTTCCCCCAAAAGAAAATTTCCCCCCACCGGGGGGGCCCCCCCCCCCATTTCCGGTTGTCATCCTCCATTCCCCCTTTGTGCCTGCCACACCACTGTCCACAGGAGGGGAATCCATAGCCACCAAAACGTCCTCATCTGAGTACCCGTCGCCAGCAACACAACAACCCAATCCATCATCAATGCCTTCACTAGCGAACTTATGTGCTGCGCTCATTCTACCCACTCAAGTCCTCGATCCGATTATGAACGGTCACGAACCAGAAATCGAAACCAATGTGACTCAAGCCTTCGCCCCCTTGAACATTCCGTCTCCAGGCAAAAACAAATCTGGCTTCCTACCAGTGTTGTCTCATGAACTTCAAACTGAGGATGATGTCATCCCTTTCTCCCATCTGAGTTTCACAATGCCATTCAGCAAGGAAGCTTTGTGCCACTACCATCTCACCCCGACCACAAAAGGTCACGCTATGACACTAGCCGCTCTTCGCCTGTCCTTGACCTGTCAAGATCCAAACCTAAGGCCAGGCTTGAGAAATTTCCCCCAACTCCACTGTCACCCCCTTCATCCAAACCCTCCTCTGTGCTACAGAGCCCTATTCATCCACCACTATGACAGAGCAAACGGCCACGACCATGAAGAGACCAGTCGCTTTCACTGAACTCTTCAGACTTGACACCGACGAGATTGCCAACTCCCATCGATTCATTACACCATGGTTTCACACGGACTAAATTTTCCAGAAATAAAACGCAGACACTTGAGGAGGAACTTCCAATCCGTCACGAAGCCATTCAACAAACAGTGCTCCACTGCCCGGAATGCAGACGTCTACTTCGAAGATCAGAGTCAATCAAGTCTTCCGAAAAACTTGTAAATAGTCTTCCTGATGAGGAAACGGGAGAAATCTGGCATCTACATCGAATCGACTTCACTCAGAACCCTAAACCTCGTTACCGGGAACGTTCAAGAAGCTTGCACCCAGCCCTACAACAACCCGACCCCGAAGCTTTTCCTATACCATGGCTCGCACCCATCAGGGGACCAAAGAAACACTCTACGACCCATCCTGATTCCATACGGTGAACCCTCCACCCCTCTTCCTGAAGTGAATCAACAACAGGTCCTCACGGAGGAAGAAATATCCAGAGACAAGAAATTTGCAACAGCCTGGCGCACAGCGACCCTAACTGCCCTCCGGACATGTTCTATGGCTATTCCGTATGGCAGTTCGATAACTCTACCATTCCAACTCTGTTCCACTTGGCTTTCCAACCACCTTCCAACTTGTAACAGCTTGGACATCCTGTGCACCAACTGCCGTCTCAAGGCCAGATATTGCACATTTGGATTCACCTCTCGACACACCAACAATAGTTAAAAAACACCCAACTCAATCCAGTGCACATCACACCAAAGTCGAAACAAGCATCTCCAAAAAAAAAAAAAAAAAACAAACTTCAACCTTTTTGGGACCCAACAACATGGATTTTCACGAAAACTCGAAGACCACCCACCCAACCCCATCCTTTCCAGCAAATCCTTTTCTTCTGAAAAGGGAGCAGTGAGCCTGTGAACCCAAAATTTTTCACAAATTGAGACAGATGCTTCCCTCTTCGGCAACAACGAAAATTTTGGAAAATTCTCCTATCTTTCCTACAAACGAATCTCGACAAACCAATCGTTTCTCCCATCAACTCAAAATCACCCAAATCTAATAGAGACCACCATTAGATCACCGTTCAATCAACACCAATCATAAGTAGACCCAACGTTCCCATGCCATCTCGAACTAAAGTTCCTACCCAATCCAAAGGACCAAGACCTGGATCACAATGTAAAGGTAATTAAAAGAACCCTTTCGTATTTCGTGTTTCTTTTTTCCCCATGAGCAAAAAATCAACAACTGATGTCAACCAAATTTTTTCTCGCAGAGTCCTGGACGGCCAGCTTCCAACCCTAGGGAACCCACTAAGAAGGTGCCCACCACCAAGTCAGACGAGGTCACGGTCAATGCAAAAATTGACAGGTATTGTATATATCCAGTAACAAGAAACTTACAGTTTCTGGCACCCATGAAGGCCAGCTGAAATTTGTTTCTTTTGCTAAGGTAATATACAATACCAACCCCTCCCTACCTTCCCTCTTGAGTCACCTTCTGACGAATCAAGAGAGAACAAAGATGTGAAGACCTTCGGCCGAGCTCTCGTATAGGAGGCTGCCACATGCGCAGAGGGCTGCCAAGCTGGCCGGATATGAGAAGTTTTAATCCTCAAGGGAAAGAGAGCATAAATGCACAAATTGATAGGTATTATGTATTTCCTTAGCAAAAGAAACAAATTTCAGCCGGCCTTCATGAGTGCCAGCAAATTTACGTTTTTCTACTGACACTGGCATCTGGTCGACAATTATAGTGGAGTGATGGTGGCCTGGTCCAATGCGCCAGGTCAACTACGTTTTGCGCGGGATCATTCTATCGTTACGCTGCTACCAAGTTTGTCCTTCAGGGCGAAGACTCAAAGACAACTCGAACCTTACATTCCGGTTAACATCCCAGCTCTAATCCCGGTTCAAGACAGGAAGTGGAGGAATTGCAGTGCCCGGTCTGGGTGCTTACGTTACTATCTCAAGGCAACTTCTCATCTGACTTTTCAGCGGGGGCGTTTGGATCTATTTCTGCCGTAACAGGGCATGGCAGCTAAAGCGACCCCAGTGACTGTTTCCAATTGGATCTGCCATGTAATACCGAAGGCCAACGAGGATGAGTTGGTGAATTGCTCAGCCAATTTTCAGGTCACAATGCATGAGGTGAGGGCTTTGTCAATGTTATGGTGGCCACAAATGGTGAGCCGTGGACGAAATCTTAGCTGCCTCCTCCTCTCCTCTCAAATTCCTCCATATCGCCCTCTCCTCAATCTGGAGACTTTGTGCATTGCTGAATATCCCCCTTCCCCGTCATGATTTAAATCATGTGCAGCTCAATGTGATACAGTTCAAAGAATATAGCTGTATACGGTATTAAAGAAGTTTGGAGTTAAAATTTTTTTGCCACCATTAAAAAAAGACCAGCCTGTTGACGTTAGGATCGCTTTTAGTCTGTGCACACTGATGAGTGCTTGGAGCAACTCTCTTTGCTTGTCTTTCAACAACCCTCCCCCCCTCTCTCCCTCAATGTTCCTGGGGTACGATGCATAAAGATGACATTTGCACTTTCTCAGTGACCCTATGTTGTTTAAAAATGTTAACCTTTATTTCCCCATTTTATACAGATTTAGATATAGGCTATTAATTACAATATTCTACAGGTCCTTTTTTACGTTAATTATACAGTATGTCCCAGAAGTCCCGTCCACCTAAAATAATGAGCTATTACTGGATATGAATTGGTAATAGTCATATAGGAAATCACTATGGCGAATCCGACGATGGTTCCCAAACTGACCCTGGAGGTCGTCTTCAACTGACCTTGGGGATCGTCTTCAAGGTCATCCAAACTTTTCCCCTAAACTGTTCAAGATACGGGCATAAAGTAAATTAGAAAGTTGTTTGGGATGATACCACAAGTTCAACAAAGGAAACAGAATCGCGCCACAAACACCAAAGATATGGGCAATACAACTTGGTTCCTGCAGGGAAGCCAACAAAGGGGCAGCGACAAGCAATCACTTGTAGTATCATCACGTGGTTGTGTACTAAAGCACTAACGATCGACAGGATGAAATCTTGTGACCGATTTCGGTAATTGTATGAAATCAGGGGAGAAAGTGCAGGGGGGTGGAGGTTCCGTGGGCACGTCCCCCTCCCCCCCCCCCCACCCAATGAAGTTTGGTGCATTCAAAGAACAGGTTTGGGAACACTCTAAGCCGTTTTCTTTTAATGGATCAAAGAAACCGCTCGTGCATATTAAAAAAATACTAAAAAGTGTTCAAACTTTGGGTACTGCTCCCTTCTGCTCCGAGTGGCTATCGGTGCAGAACCACAATGGATTTTGTGAATATTTTCTGTTAATTCTGCTTTATCTATTTAAATTTGTTCTACGTTATCGTATTTGTGTTATCTCCTTAACGTAATGAAGGAAATTTGTATTCATTAGTGAAGAATGGACACGAGTTTTCCTGCCTATGGATTGGTGTTATGGTGCACCTTCTAGATATCCATTTTCAGTCAGCCTCCGTTTTCAGCTTCAGTTCGTTGCATGCTTGCTGGATGGATTGTTTTCTACATAATCTTTGCTTCAAAACACCTTTAAACATAATTAAGGCTATGAAATAACTGTATTTCATCACTTGCTAGGCTTATCGCTGCCCCTTTGTTGGGTCCCCTGCAGGGTCCAGGTTGTTTTGCTCATATTTTCCGTGTCTACTGCGCGATTTCAATTCTGTTTTCTTTGTTGGCCTTATGTTATAATCTCAAACAACTTTCTAAATTACTCTATGTCCGTGTCTTGAATAGTTTAGGAGATAAATTTTGGATGACCTTGAAGACGACCTCTAAGGTCAGTTCGGGAACCATCATTGGATTCGCCATAGGTGATTTCCTATAAGAGTACGTTGTTACTACCAACTCGTATCCAGTATACAGGATGTCCCAAAAGTCACAGTCCAGCCTCATAACTTGTGAAGGGGTTGAAAGAAGATAATGAAACACTGGCAATGTAAGTTTGGTTAAAGGATCTACCTCTGTGTAGAACCGGCATTTCGCCTGTTCCCTCTGGGGGG
>JAHWFP010014871.1:166855-181103 GCA_023313725.1 Lithobius niger | reverse complement strand
ACGGGAGGAGATAAACTGGTCATGTTTCTAAACTGAGGGAAGTGAGATATGGAAAGTGCCTAAATTTAGAAACAAAATCCAATTAAACACAATGAATTAATAAGCATCTGTATGTTTTGACTAACATTTCTCTCGCTGAAAATAGATGTGGCAGTGATTGTTGCTAATTTGTCTTCTTTTGAAAACGACGAGTGAGACCATAACATTTCTAATCTGATCGGTTTTGATGACGTTGTGGGGCATGGCTAAAAGGAATCCGTCTCACTCTTCCTTCTTGTTTAGAAACACGACTTAAACAAGTGTGCCTCGAAGGTAAGTTTGTGCATTAATTAATATCATAGGGTTCATGGCATATTTTGGGGCGTATGACATTTGTGGGTCTTCGGTACA
Source organism: Lithobius niger (assembly GCA_023313725.1). Lineage (NCBI taxonomy): Eukaryota > Metazoa > Arthropoda > Chilopoda > Lithobiomorpha > Lithobiidae > Lithobius > Lithobius niger. Next base: position 180,713 of record JAHWFP010014871.1, on the reverse strand, counting down.
TAATAGTTAAGCGAATGAGAGAGGTTATGTTTATGTTTTATTATTGGCTGAGAGTGAAAGTAAATTGGCGGTTCTAGATCATGGCGATACTCGTACCTGTTACAATATAGTATTAAGTAAGCCAAGCGTGCGAGGTCGTACTTACGTTCCTTTCTAGGGGTTGCCATTTGATTTTGTTGTAAATAAATATTACAGGTATTAAATGACATAAAAGTGGTTTCAGTAGGGAAGGTCGCTAGTTTTTCAGGTAGGAAGAAGGCCTTGCTGTACGGAAACATACAACAAACTATTGTTAGGGCGCGTTTACGCAACGAGACCTTTTCCCCCGCCGAATGTTATTTGCTAGTCAACCATTATTTATTTACAACTAGTTTCCCGTTTCTACTAAATGAATGCGGTATAGACAACAAATTAAATGTACTATAAATAACAACACAGATAAAGAACAAAGTGCAGCAGTAATTTTAAACATTGCTACAACATTGCCGCTATTTCCAAAATTTGCTATTCTCCCTCAAAGAACAGCTAGCAGTGATCAGACGACGGTAGAAAAATAGCATCTGCTTACAGCGAGAACCCTGGATTCTATTTCGAGGTTATCGAATCGAAGACAAACCATCGAATGCCGGCATTCAGAAAACATTCTGTCGTCTTGTACTCAAGTAAAAATTGTTTTCTTGTTATCATAAATCGACGCTGTCATGCCGCACACATCGTATGTCGTGTCGCGAGGCATGAGGGGAAGATCTCCGTCTGCGTTATTGCCATGGTTACGACGTATAGACAACTCGAAAGTCACATGTTCCGGTAAAGGCGAGAAGCAGCCAGCAGATTTAGTATTGACCAAGTAAAAGCTAGTGAGCGGGAGAATTGCTGTTGCGTAAACACGCCCTTAAGCTTTGAAGCTATGAACTCCTTTTCCTCCTGGCTGAAGAAATACCCCATAGCCTACTGTATTACCGCATTTGTTTATGCCCCGGGGTGAATGACATAAGATTCAAGAGAGTGAAAGCCACCTTCTTTATTACTGTGAGGTGCTTTGCTTGCTTCTTTGCAATCAGCTATTTCTTGCTAAGAACAAAATAATTCTTTTGAAATACAAAAAAAAAAAAAAAAGACACTAATTTGTAAAATCAATAGTTTCACACATGTTGGGTTTCTGCTATAACTGAAGTGAGGTTGATAAAATCTAAAAACCATGAAATGGTGACACATGAAAAATCAAGTGTCCTTTATAACTGGAATTAAAGGGGCACTATCACCGATTGAAAATCGTACGAAAATACTGTAGCACCATCTTGCAGCAGTGACATTGTTAACCTCTGCAGCTTGCTCCCAAGTGCACGAAGATATACCAGATTTTCACTCTATAATTAAGGAGGCACATGGCTTGTTTGTTTCGTTAAAAGAAATGGCGTTGCACATTTCACTGCTTGATGTGAGCAAGGGCTAGATAGTACTAGATAGTGCTAGATTTTGCCAGGCTCTTCAGATTTTCAGTCAGTGTTAGTGCCACTTTAATCCTTTCGGGTGAAAATAACCAGGTTTTACAGTTCTTGTCTTGTGATAGATTCTGTTTTATCTCTCGAGTTTTAGTGTCTATTTGTGGAAATATAATATTTTATTACTGTGTCTGAAAGATGGGTGCAGTGTTATTGCTCGATGAGTACTTCACCCACACGTATGTTATGTATTGACCATGAATGTGGTACGCGGGTCGTTTGATGTGTATCATTATAGTTATTAAAGTCCAGACTACGACTGGTGTTAATGGGTTACCCCTTTCTAGTGCTATCACAACTTATGGTAAAACAGAGTTATGTTATTATTATAGAGCAAAAATACAAATCTAGGCCTCAGAAACTGCTCTTTTGGTTGGCATATCAGATCTCTAAAAGCTCCTTGGCTTCTTGGGGAAGTGGGAACCCCCACCCCATCATGTAAGTGTTTACAGAGTTTTGATGCCAAATGCTGTGAAATTCTTCCAATACACCGTTCCAAAAAAGTCTTTGTTCAGGGGCATTCTTCTTCCTAAAAATGTCGACTTTGTTACAGGAATGGAAATATTGAAACGAACTCTGCACTTGTCATGCGTAAGCTGTGAACTGCTGTGCATATTGACACAAAGGAGGTTTAGAAACACAGTTTAAATGTTGCTTTTTGAATGTCAATCAACCTTTTCGTTTCCTCGAAAACGTGGCATGTTTTCCAAACCATAAGGGACTTGTCACTGTGGACTGGTCTTATTAACATCATGTATAGCCTCAGAGTCTCAGTAAGTGTAAGAAAAGTTACTTCTCCTTGGTGAAGGCCTGATGAAGGAGGGTGTTTTGGGTGCTGAAGCAACGGTCCACAGACCGAAAAAGGGCTTCAAGGATAACTCACGGTCACCGAAAAAATAAAATACGGTACTATTTTAAATAACAAATTTTATTTGCTTTTACTGGTTTTACAAAAAAAAATTGTTCAAAAAAAGGAAACTTTTTTTATTGCGGGACTAGGGGGGGGGGGGGGGAGAGCCATAATAAATTTTAAGCACTAGGCCTCTATGAGGCTTAATACGGCCCTGTCCTTGGGGCAGGGCAGTCAACATTTTTTTCAGGGTCTTGAAGGAAGCGCATTCATCGAAATTTGGAAGTTATGTTTTCAGTTCCTCCGCCAGTTTATACCTATTACAGCCCATGGTGCATAGCCTGAACCATCAAACATTGCACAAGTGACGCCGTTTCCACCACCAGGGAATATTTGGTCAAAACGAGACGACAGACTTCCAACAATTTTCTCATCTAGTCACGTGTCTGAGAATCTTGGTAGGTTTCGTGTAGAATAACAATTTCAGAGTCATGCTTGAAGTTTTTCAAAAACAAGAATGCTCACACGTTTTGCTTAAATCACGGAACCTGGTTAGAGTAGTACTACAATTGATGATGAGTCCACCTTGACAACCTCTATTTTGTACTGTACGAGTCCGTACGAGCATTACTTAAAATTTGCCCTGCGTACGGTTTGCCATTTCTTATGGATGCTGCACCTGCTTCACTATTTAGCATGTCTGCTGAAGGATTCCTCGGTGTTATTTTAATTAAAAATGTTAACGGTTTTAGGAAGTTGCAACCAATTTAGTACATTTTTTTCCTCCAAATGTAAACTTTAGTATGTGTGCGATTGTTTGATTTATAACTTTGTCTTAGGAATTTACAAACCGTGAGAAAAGTGTCTAAAGAAAGAAATAAAATTTGCATGCAGGCTGCATTTAAGTATAGTTTCATCGTTGAGGCTTTAGTTTTTTACCCTGAAATATGCGAAAAAAGTACCGGTTTAAATTTGAAACTTTGATCGGCCCGTGTTTAGGACATTAATGGCAAATCAGCGAGCAACAACACGTGATACCGAAAACGACATCTGTGGAACGCAAGTTAACATTTTATTTGCATTTTATTTATTTTATTTTATTTATTACTAATATATGAGTGATAGGATTACCATCATGCTGCGTAATCTTCTTTAGCTGAAGTGAACGATCACGCAATGATTGAGTAAATTATGAATCGATCTTACTGGATTAAGTCGTATTTCGGGTGCCGTGAGTAGAAACTCAAAACAATGCCAGTGGAGTGAGCAACCAGGGACGACGCTAGAATCACTTTACTGGGGAGGCGGCAGTGGGGCAGCAATTTTAGCCAGGGGGGCGAACCGAAAAGTCTACTTTTGCGGTCTCTTCCCCCCCCCCCCAAAAAAAAAAGAATAAAAGTAAAAATAACAATCTTGCAGTTCTTTCTCACACCCAACGTTCTAAATTGTTTTCTACACTATTTTTTTTTGGAATAGTTTTAAATTCAGCTGAAAAAAAGATGATTTTATAACTCTCACAGTAACAACTAGGCTCCAATGATGCGACCTTAAGTCCTTCCTGTCGCTGTGAAAGAAACTAACATAGTTTTCTTAATTAACCAAAATTTTCTTCGTTTATACGTTTGATTTTGATCTGATGATGGGGAGGGGGGCGCCGGGGGGGGGGGGGGACGCCCCTCTCGCCACCCCCTTAGCATCACCCCTGTGAGCAACGTCAACGATATGCTATATCTTCACTAATATTTTACGTACAAATTCAACCTGTTTATATTTGACAATTACTGTACCACATTTATAGATAAATTTTACTTGTGGAAGAATGACAGAAAAGTAAAGGCCAAAATGCAAATTCTGACGTACGGAAATTGTAGGACAAGAGTATTTTTTGTTGTTAAGCTTATTGTCAAGGTTTATAACGTTTCACTCCCCAATCTTTCATGTTATATTATATATATATATAGGTTTGTTGCAGACGCAACCTGAATGGCAAGGAGCTGGTGGTCACTTACTGCCATCCGAATTTAAAATCAATAAAATAATATAAATTACAAAAGTTAAACAATTTAAAAGTTTAAAACGAAAACGATGGCTCGGCTGCAGAGGAAGGGTTGATGGTAATGGGTCGGGGACACGAATGCCTTACCACCAAGGTTAGACCTACCAGGGACACAATGGTCCCCGATGGCATCGCCAAACGTGAAGGACAGGTGAGGGGGAAAAGCCGGGTATCATTGTTAATATTTCTTAAAAAATAATAAAATAATAAAAAAATACATCAAGTTTAAAGCTTTGCTAAAACCGATTGTCAATCTCAATAAAGATAATAAAAGTAATATTATATAATATTAAATAAATAAATAAAATGGAAATTACCACCATTTGTGGATGGTTGCTGGAAGGGGTGTGAGGCGCTAACACCATGACTTCAAATTGAAACGCTTTTATAATTACTGCGTCCTCTTCAAGAAGCGATTAAAGGACTGCTTATTTATCATTCTACGAAATTCAATCACATTTCGAGCATTCTAAACAAAGACGTACGCCTATAAGTGCTGCAACAAGAAGCAAACTTCGTGAGGGTTCCTTCCTTAGCAACCTGAAGGGATTAAGCAAAACACAGCCGAGTTGTTAAGGGCTTGGTCTCTATGCCAAGAGGACGCAAGATCGTATCATTTTACCGGCCTGTGTACATACGGCACTGTGGAAGGGGTTGTTGGTGTGTTAGGAGTGTGACTGCAGATAAAAAAAATCTGTATTAATTTTCGAACAATTCATGTTCTCTACATGCTTTAGATATGTACCCTTCCCCCTTTCCTAATTTTTTCTGCTTTGTATAAAGTAGTAAATAACGAACTTTGTGGTTTTTCTCAGTATGTAATTGAATATTAAAAAGTCCGTGCTAGTTTGGTTGAACAGAATATTATTCTTGTTAATGCTGATGTAAGGCAGTTAGATAGAAATTCACTAATTTCCAATTTTGTGTCCTCCCCTTCCCCCTCCAAAAAAAAAGGCCTTTTCCTTCGACTCTTTTTCTTCGACTTCCTAAGTATATATTTGCTACAAGTAAATAATAAACAGTTACGTAAATGACACGTTGGCAAAATAACAGAACACTCATGGACTGCTCTGATTAATGATTGAGCAGCAAAGAAATTCAATTTTCATCACATTTAAGTTTCATCACTAATAGGGATATTGAATATTTGTGTTGGGACTTCATACACATGGCTCTTACTACTATGATGGTAGCTCGAGGGCAGGAACACTTGTGAAAAAAAACGTTATGAATTAAAGTAAGGAGTAATGTTTCAAGTGCTCCTTCATTACCAGCTTTCCCAAGCGATTTCTTGGATATTTGTGTGGTTCAGGAGAACAACAAAGGGTATTATGGGCAGTCTTGCATTTTGTCATATTTCCATTTTTGCACTAACAATTAGCCTAGCTAATAATATTGGAGATAGAAATCACGGCGATAGACAGCGACTGTGTTGTAATTTTCTTCTACAACTTGGTTTAAATAATAAACAGTACGGCCTATTACAATTTTAATAAGTACCATGAGTCAAGAATGGCTCACTTTGTGATAAAACAATTGTAATGCAAGCTGCGGTAAAAACCCAAGAGCTCCAAGGAAAATTGAAGTTGATGGAAATGTTGGTTGCAGTAGTCTTTAAGTATTATGATTTGTTATCTTTCAGATTGACACACGACATATCCCCGGATTCGAGTCCATCCGATGAAAATGCTGATGACGAGGACAAATCTGATTCAACTCCAAGTACTATTATAGTAAACGGAACATTTTGTGACAAAAACAGTAACAACAATAACAATAAAAAGAACCAAGAATTAGAAGAAGATACTGGCAGGTGGACCGATGTAAGTAATTCCTAACTTGTTACGACATACCAAAATGGTTCTTCAGTTCTGCTTGTAGGTTGCATTTAGTCTTTCTTTCAGCTATAACAAGAAATTGGTTTTCTTGATTGTAAACCTGTAAGAGCTTATGAGTACAGTCAAAAGTATTCAATGTACTTAAACCCCAGTTTGTTTTTAGCGTCTTTCTCACCTTCATGAGAAGATTTGTCTGACACTTTAATGCTATGCTGGCTCTGGGTGTGTCGTAGTTTTTGTATTTATCCAGTTATTTTTTAAACAGCTGGTCAGTCATAGTGCTTAATCACTCAGTATGGTAAATATCCTTAGCTTTTGCATATTTTTATGAGTTAAAGAGTCCTTAACTTTTTAAGCTTTAATCATGTTACCAGGAATAATTTCGGACACCTTCAAGACTCCAGGTAGTTTACTGATGTGTATTGATTTTGCTGTTTATGTCATGTTCTTAATGTTGAAACTGCCATCCAAGAGTTTTAGAATCATTTCCCCAAATCTCTAGACGTCAGCTTTAAAGAAATAATCACAAAATTTTCTCAGATGCATGGACATTAAAGAGACAAAGGGAGATGCTGAAAAACAGAGACGATGAGTAAGATTTAGTAACGTTTGAATGGGAAGATAGTTTCTACAGTCATAGGCCTTTTTTACTCCCCCTCCTCTTTCTTTTCTTTCTGCTCACACTTACCTCTTTCTTCTCTGTTCCTTTTCTGTCGCTTTTCACTTTCTCCGCTCTTTCCACTCTGTCTTCACTCTCTTCTTTCTTTACTCTCTCTGTTCACTCTCTTTGTTTATTTTCTCCGTTCACTGTCTTCTTTCTTATTCTCCTCTCTTTCCTCTCCGTCTATTGTCTATCTTCTCTCTCTTCACTCTCTCTTCTCTTCCTTTTTTTATTCTTTCTCGTTCTTCATTTTCTCCTTGTTTTTCTTTTCTTAATTCTGTCTCTATTTTGTCACAGTTCTCCTCTCATCTTTGTTTCTTCCTTCTCGCTCTCAGTCTTTCTCTTCTTTCTCCTCTCGCTGTTCATTCGTGTCACTCTCTCCTCTATCTCCCCTCTGTTCTACTTTCTCTTCTGTCTTTCTAATATGTTCTTTCTTTTCTCTCTTCTCTTTCTGCTATGATTGTATCTCTCTCTCTTCACTCTTTCTTCTTGTCTTTTCTTTCTTCTCTGTCATTCTTCACTTTCTCCTTCTCTTTTTGTTTTCTTATTTCTTTTTCTTCTTTTCCTCTTGCTATTCTCTTTCTCTCTTCAGTATACTCTTCTCTTGCCCAAGTCTTCCTTCTCCTTTTCTCTTTCTCTCTCATCGCTGTCTCTTTTGCTCTTCTCTCTTGCTCTCGTCTGTCTTTCTCTCACCTATCTTTCTTCTCTCTTTCTCTCACTTCTTTTACTTCTCTCTTTCTTTCTTCTCTCCCTATCATTCTTCACACTTTCTCTTCTCTTCACTCTTTATATTTTTTCTTCTCTCTCTTTCTCGTTTGCCATTTTTTTTGTCATCCTTGTTTTGGTGTCCAGCAGATAATAGTCCCGTGCAAATGAAATATCGTAGTAATTGTTGACTACAGATAAAGTAAGGCAGACAGTATCGCATAGGATTAATTTAACCCATGTTAATTGGTAAGGCTGAGAAGTTACCTAAAAAAAACCTATGTACCAAGGTGCACGCATACTTTAGGGATTTTAAATCTTATGTAAAGAAGGAAGATGGCTTTTGTATAGGGCCATTTCCCTGCTGCACTCCAAAGCTTGCGGTGAAGCTCTTATTCCAAACTTTTTTTGAGGATAGCTACTTAGCCGGTAATCTGATTTCCAAAATATTTGGGTATTCATTGTTCTGGAGAAAACCTCTTCAATTTGGTATATGGTTAGAACCATTGCTTTCTCTCTGTCTCTCTGACGCTTGCTCTCTCCCTTCCCCTTCATGTTATAACTTCTGATTTGGTTGACCATGAAGTAAGTAGACTCTAAGATCGTTCACTCTACCATCATTAGAAGCCACCCGAGCCATGGTTTTTGCATGTTAGTTAGTTACGTGAACTGTTTGGGGATGCGTATGGCTTGGGTGTTAGTTTGCCTTACCCTGTATAGAGATTTTTATAGGGTGACAATATAATTTACTGGTCTTATTTTACAGGATACTTGCAACAGGGAAATTATTTTAAATCCACGAAACAGTTTGATACGGCTTCCACCTCCCCCTCAATCCACACAAAATGGAGAAAGAAAACGGAGAAAATTACCTCCAATTCCTGTTGACACACAAGGTAGGGGTTTTTGTCATGCTTGTCTTATCTTAAATCATGTCGATTATTATAATCTGATCATCATTTTAATCTGATTTTTTAAAACATATTTTATTATTCTGAGCAAAGTTTTTTCCTGCTCAAAAGAGTCACAGTGGGTCTCTAATAAACTCCCAGCACATTGTTTCTGTAAGTTTCATCCTGGGAGAAGTTTAAACATAATATTATTGCAATATATTACGGTATAACAAACTAAAGGTGCAAAAAATAAAAGAAAATACTACAACGACATTCTGACTGGCTAAATATCACATTGTAGTAATACTTTGTAGTCTTTTGTGCAAGTCTCGCTGCCTCATGGTTTCAAAGTGTTTCTCTGTCTGACAGGATGCTATACGTTATCAATTCGGTCAGATGATCATTATTGATTACAAACAATTTTGATGTCACAATGTGGCTGGAGAATCTAATGCTATATAGAACTGGTGCCTTGCCTAACTATTACTTGAATGGTGTTTCCTGCAAAGACAGTGATACGGCACTCCTAATCTGTGGAATAATGTAAGAGGTTGCTGAGGCATTATATTTCTACCTTATAAGTAAGTAAATAAGAACCAGTCATTAGGGAAATAATGAGGAATACAATATATGGAAAAAAGATATGATTTTGATTCTCTCTCAATAGGGTTTCTGCTTTGCCATTTAAACGTAAAGGCAGTGATGATGACGATATGATCTTCATCTCGAGGCCTGTAAAGTTGCACAGTCTAACCTATCTTTAACTCTTATTAACTCTTACTTTCACAGTCCAAAAAAAAAAAGGTTGCCAGTAATAACAATGTTATAAACAGAACGACTAACTGTTAGCAACAAAACACAGTCATTCTTAGCAGTACAAATTGAACCAGCCATGGAACCCCCATGAAAATAACCCCGAAGGTCCTCCCAGCACTCCCCTGTGCCCCCTTCCTGAGGCTTGACCAAACAATTCTTGCTGATCGAGCTAAAAGCGTGAAATATGGTACACAAGTCATTCTTAGCAGTACAAATCGAACCAGCCATTGAACCCCATGGAATACTCCCCCAAGGTTCCCCAGCACCCCCTGTGCCCCTCCTTGAAGCTTAACCAACAAATTCTTGTAGTTCGAACTAAAAGCAGTACAATGACTTGGTACAGAAAGAATGACTTGCTGCACAAGTCATTCTTAGCAATACAAAGCAAATCATCCATGGAACCTCCCTGAAATACCCCCAAGTACCCCCAGCACACCCCTGAGCACCTCCCTGGGTCTTGACCAACACATTTGTCTAGATCGAGCTGAAAGCATGAAATTTCATACACGTGTCATGGTTAGCAGTACAAATTGGTGTTGTAAGCGGCTGAAGCAGTTACCACAGCTTGCTACTGCAGGAGTATTCCACACCCTAATTTCCCCATTTTCTACTATACATTCCATCTTTACTTTTGTCCCAATCTCTTATGCCTTTATGTCAATGCTATAGGCTTGCTAAGTAAACTGTAAGAACGTCAACTTGCCATCGCATCATACACACCAGATAAATTGGAGTTTCAGAAACTTGTCTTAATGCCAGACTCCGCAATAAACCTTGATGGCTATTTTGCTTAACCGCATTACCGTTCACGAAGAAGTCATGGTGGCGTCCTTATCTACATCAAAAAATAGCATTCCATTATCATGCAACAGTTCTTTTTCTGATTCGCTTGGAGAATGAGAATCTCTGTTGTGCTCCATTCTCATTTCTTACCATGGCGATATCAACATTGTGTGTGTTTACCATACTCTGATTAAAGGGACACCCGTTGGGACACCCACTGCCCCAATCCAATCCAATCCGCCAAATTATAATCACCTGATAGAAATTACAGTTGTGTATTTTATTTGCTCCTTAGGAGGGAATGAAACTAATCTTGCAAATATCTTTCAGAAAACATTTCTGGGACGAGAAAATGGGATTTGTGGGAGGGCCCAGAAGTTCCTATGATTGACCCAGTTGGGGCATATCTTGGTGGTAGTAGCAAAAAATAGAACTACAAAGAACTACAAATAATCTCTGCAATGCAATACATGCTTAGTTGTGCATTTCTACAAAGATGGAAGGATTATATTTACAATTCTGTAAAACATATTCATAAAACATATGTACTTCATTGGGGCAAAAATTAAAATGTTATTTAAAAATGTCGTTCAACTGTATGAACACATCTGGTCCTCAATATTTTGAACTTGCCATTTTACCTCAGCAGGAGGCACGCTTTAAAACATTATGTCTTGATTTGCTCCATAAACTTCCTCATTTAGGCAACACAACATTTAAGTCAAGGGGGAAAGTCTTATGTTAACATCAATATGTATTTAATACTGCTTCAGCCAAATTGATTTACTTACGGACTTTTTCAGAGGCGTGTAACATATCTTATTTTTATTAGCTATTGTTGACTTACACTTTAAAGCATTGTTTAATACTTTGTGCTATTGGTGAAGTGTTTAAATTTCATTGCTGTGGACTGTTTTTACAGTTTAAAAGAATCACTACTAATTCACAGTAGACAGTTCCTGAGAAAACAAATGCCAAGGAATATTCAGTATTGTGCTACTGTAGCTAACTGTTAATGTTCGTGTTGCAGCCACAAGTGCCTCTGTGGTTTTCACTACTCGTGCTCCTTCTTTGGCTGAAGAACTGAAGGAGGCAGAAGAAGCCAGCACGCAGATAAATACCTCCGAGAGGGTATACTTTCCACCTCGTCATGCTGCACTTAGTATGGTTCTTGACCTAAGTGATGCACAACACACCAACATTAGTCACATCAACTTCGACAGCCAGCCTGGTAAGTGCCATGTGAGAGCAGCAGACTTCTTAAACTAGTTTTATTTTTTTACCCGTAAAAGCAATAAGAAATATTGAGAAGTTCAGTGATACCAGGTGGACATAAAGGAGAACCCGTAAGGCTCGACGAAGTGTCCATGATAACATTATCATATCAAAAACCAAAACTGGTAAAAGGGGCCGCCAAGTTCCGAATGGTTCGGCCCTTCAAAGGAGTGATATCAACACACCAAAACATTCGCCAAGTTAATAGCACCGCTTAATAGTTCGAAGGTTAAATGAACACTAGGACAATGGTACTTTCGGTAGCAATGTTCAAGTTTTCATTTAACGTCCGAAGTATTATTCGGTGCGATTAAGTTGGCGAATGTTTTGGTGTGTTGATATCACTCCTTTGAAGGGCCGAACCATTCGGAACTTGGCGGCCCCTTTTACCAGTTTTGGGTTTTGATATGATATCACTCCTTTTTTTAAAATTGTGAATTGGCTCAACTTCACTACTGTGCAGATGTGTACTATAAAGTGCCACGTCAACAAGAAATTGGTTTTCAACAATTTGCTACTACCTTATGCCTATAGGCCGAACCACTCTCAACTTAGTGGCCTCTTTACCAGTTTTTGGCTTTGTTTATTTGCTTTGTTTTGACAGTTGGTTTATTTTTCGTGAATTGGACGTGAATACAATTTCTTTGCAACATTGTTTAGATTTATCGTGATGCACTAGTGTGTGTCTAGGCATGTACGTCAGTATCCACGTTCTCATTGTCCGAACTTTGGCCGTCCAATGAGAGACGATGCCCACAATACTAACAATGGTTATAACAATATTTTCGTACGTACGCGCCCTCCCACGCCATCGCTGATACGCCCCCAGGCTCCAAACCATAAAAGGTATGCAGTTCGTATTGTACTACACCCATTCGTCCAATTTCATACCTGGAATCCTCCCCGTTATCTCGGTATCGATGAATAATCACCCTATGGAATTTAACATGGGGATGAGCGAATTAGCTAACACATTTACAACGTTATTGAGGGTCAGATTTTGCATTGAAAGCAGCTTAGCTGGCATTCCTACACGAGTTAATTTTTGTCAGGTGGGTCATTGCTAGCGATTTCAATACAATTTAAGCTTTTGTACCGCATTATTATTTTTCCCTAGTACCTGACATGTGCCTAACTATGCTTCAAGATATAAGACACTGACGCTATGGCGCCGCGCTACAATTGTTTACAACCTCGACAATTGAACTGATGTGATGTTTGTTGTGATGATTGTTGCCTAACTTGGCGCTCTGTAGATTGCATGTTCCAACTCTCATTCTGGGTTGCAACCCCCCGCAGCCAAATGAACGAATGGTCGTACGTAAGTATTTTCTGGGATAACCCACGTTAAAAATACACAGAGTACCTTGTAGCCCAATAAATAGGAGCGAAAAAATACCACTCGTGCTATGATTAGTCCAAGCATGTGACTCTGTGGCGCGACTGTGAAACTGTGAAGCAAATGGCTTCTTCGTGCCAAAGCCACCTGGGGTAGAATTCACATGTTTTGCCTTCCTTTTTTTTTGGTTTGTTCACGTGTCTGCCAGAAAGTTCTTGCCTTTTAGTGTTGCTTTTGTAAATACAATTCTGGCAATGTTGCATCAAGTGGCCTGGTTCACAGAAATGAGACCAACAGGGATGTGCACAGGCCCCCAGAAGGGGAGGGGCAAACTTTTTTCTGGGAGCTTATTTTTTTTGGGTGTTTTAACCTCTTTTTAACCTCCCTTTTTGTGGGACTTCAACCATTTCTGCCCTTCTTTGCACCACTTGCTTAGCCGTTATTGTCTTTATTTTGTGATTTTTTTTAGGTTCTTTTACACCCCACGCTCCACCGAAAAAGGGCCACTTTGCCATGAGGGCAGGGGCTGGAGCCCCCCCCCCCCTCCTATTTTCCTGTGTGCACGTCCTTGCTCCCAGATGACTTTGTGATAAGGATGGCTTTGTAGCATGTGATGTGATGGTTACAACTTGTGACAAGGACGGCTTTGTCACAAAGATGGCTTTGTCCCTGCTCCCATACCTTCTTTTGTGACAAGGATGGCCTTGTGACAAGGACGACTTTGTAGCATGTGATGTGATGGTTAGAACATGGACACTTCCATGTCATCCGAACGTGGTTACATTTGTTAGCCCTGGTGATACTATCTTGGAAAGGGGTAGTTGTGGATAGTTGTCTAGCCAGGATAACCTTGTCCTATTTCGAGCTCATATTGTCTCGAATAATGTCACTTTCTTTAGCTAGTTTAACACATGCTACATAATTTTTTAATAAGAGCGAGCCACCAAAATTATCCCAGAGTCAAGCTGTGAACTCTCAGGTTATGTTCACAGTTGTCTGCAGGGTTTACTTGCATCTCCTGGTAGATCAAATGATCAACTTCTCAGCACCTATTACAAAATCACAGAAATAAAACTTTTTCTGCCACTTCGTAAGGAGCATAATAAGCACATACTGTGGTAAATACTTTGCATTGGATTT
>JAHWFP010014871.1:118610-159630 GCA_023313725.1 Lithobius niger | reverse complement strand
ATTTGGCTTTCCGTGTCAAGAATAATGTAGTTACATTAAAATAGCATGCGAAAGGCCCTAGGCCTTGTCCATACCTACGTTTTAAGCTATAGAACTTGAAAATCGGTTCTGTGGTTCGATCTCCAGGCGAGGACAAAGAATCCCAACAGCCACATTAATGATTTCTGCCCAGTGCTCTGCAATAATAATTGCTCTGGCGACGAGAATACTGCAGTCACATCAAAATCGGGTTCAAAAGGCCCTGGTCGGTGTTAATACCTACATTTTAAGCTACACAAATTGAAAATCGGTTCATTGGTTCGATCTCTAGGTGGGAGCAAAAATTTTAGCCCATTTGGCTTTCCGTGTCAAGAATATTGTAGTTACGTTAAAATAGCCTGCGAAAGGCCTTAGGCCTTGTCCATACCTACGTTTTAAGCTGTAGAACTTGAAAATCGATTCTGTGGTTCGATCTCCAGGTGAGGACAAAGAGTCCCAACAGCAACATTAATGATTTCTGCCCAGTGCTCTGCAATAATAATTGCTCTGCCGACGAGAATACTGCAGTCACATCAAAATCGGGTTCAAAAGGCCCTGGTCGGTGTTAATACCTACATTTTAAGCTATACAAATTGAAAATCGGTTCATTGGTTCGATCTCTAGGTGAGAGCAAAGGTTTTAGCCCATTTGGCTTTCCGTGTCAAGAATATTGTAGTTACGTTAAAATAGCCTGCGAAAGGCCCTAGGTCTTGTCCAGACCTACGTTTTAAGCTATAGAACTTGAAAATCGGTTCAGTGGTTCGGTCTCCAGGTGAGGGCAAAGAGTCCCAACAACAACAACAACAACAAGACATGGCCATGCTGTGGACGCCGAACGGTTTGATTGTTGTCATTAAAATGTGTAATGTGGTGAAATAGTTACGACACGACCCCAAATACCGAATTTCGTTGGTCTATGTCAATTCTGGGGGAGACTATAGGAGTTCAAAGTTACATGGAAGTTCATGCTGAGGCTTACATAAGGAACGCTACCGCGGCCCTTGATATACAAAATACATAGTTTTGCATACATAGTTTTTTGCATTTACGCATAAATTAATAGATAACATCAGCCCTCGCAATACAAAGGAAAACCTTTCAAAATGCCATGTTTTACATCCTTCTAATTTCTTTTTCAAGCTGGGAAGAGGGTACGAGAGGGATGGGGCGGGTGGACATAAGCAGTGCCAATAGAGGAGGAGTCCTCTTCTCCTATTCAAACAAAACCACACGAGTCTATTCTCCGATAGAGTGATAGTAGTTTGCTTTGCTATGGGGAGTTATGCAGGCCAGAAACGACAAGTAAGAGTAGCTCTTTGGCTTTCTTTGATATAACGATACCGTTATATAAACTGTACAGAGCGGTTCATAAAATATGCAACGGCTGAAATGTGTCCACTCATGTTATTATCGTAATAACGCTAGTGTACGAATTTCTGTCATTGTGTTTTTTAGGGATCACCCTGTCTAAGTGTTTCCATAAGAGTTAACTTTCCAGGCCATCTTTCTAGTTAATTTTTCAAAAGAAACCAACTATTAAAGAGGAGGGCAGTAATTGGGCTATTTCGTGATTTTTACCTTAGAGTATAATTTTTAGGAAGGTGGGTGGTAGTTTCGCCAGGGTGCTTAAAAGGCCATCTACGGTATTGTCATACGTTTTGTACACCTCTCGTCATACATATAATGAAAATGTACAAATTTCAAATAATAATACAATTTCATACCTAAACTCATTTCATACCATTTACGTTGTTGCAATTTCACGGCTATATTTTGTCAATTGGAAGTAATTCAGGGCCTCCGGGGGCTACTTAAATTGTGTGGGCCCAAACCCAGGCCTAGTATGCCTCTTTGTTAATCCAACTCTGCTTCAGTTGACTTTTGGCACAAACAGAATGAATGTTAAAAGTAAATAAAAATAACATAAATGTTGGTCTGTAAATCACACAGTAGCACACTTGGTTTTTTTCACCCATCATTAATTTCAGTTTGGGCATCTTCATACTTTTTCTGTTTCTTTTAACTTGCAGAAGAAGATTCTAGTCCTGAAGGTAAAGTGCCAAGTGATAGTGGAAATTCCACAGCTCACTCACCAGATGGAGCAAAGTGTTTTTCTCCTTTAGCACGAGGTATGTTGACAGACCCCTATTTTTTCCGTGCATATGCAGAATTTAAACCTGCTTGTCTATATAAAAACCTGTTAAGGTTACATCTTCTGGGTAACAACATCGCAACAATATTTTGGAACAACTCAGTTCACAACATCCTAACATCCTAAATATTGTTAATTAAAGTTAGTTTTCTTTTGTTGGTGTGCTTGGGTAATCAACAATGTGATGGGATTTTATAGCCCTAGGTATTTTTAGTAAAACTGGAAGACTGCACTTTAGTAGCGCCAAGAATATATAGGGTTGGGGAGGAGAATTTGTGACTGAGACCCATACTGAAACGCCTTGGATACAGCCGTATTAGTTCAGTCTTAGTTTATAGAGGGCGCCATGTGTTTTATGTGGGTATTTCAATTCAGTTTTTAGCCTAGAATTAAAATAAACTAAACGAAACTAGCTTGCTTTTAATTATTATTTAGCCTACATTACTTGTAATTTAGTTTACTTTAGATTTGGGCTGAAAAATGAGCAAAAATTATCAGATGGAACACGTGGCGCCCTCTGAAAACTCGGACTGAACTAATGGGGACCGATCTAACGTGTTTCAATAGGGACTTTTTAGAGTTACAAATTCTCCTCCCAAACCCTATAAATTCTTGGTAGCGCACAACTCAAATCAGCTCCCTACAGCTTATGGCGAAAGTATCTTTATTGGCTTCGCAGTTAATGATTATACAAAAGACTACCTTAATGACTGATGTTTTAATGACTTCAGAATCAAGAATGGTCATATATCAATGTTGCTGTTTATTGTAATTGTCAGTCTCAAAACTTCTACTAGTGCAATTTTTGTGTGAAAAGAAACCATCACTTGTGTAGTGTCATATAAAGACACTAGTAGATTATTTTATAAGATATTAGTGTCTTGTTGCATCATGAATTCCTGTTATGTCGTGAAAGAATTATGGTACCCCATAGAGTTCTTTTAAAGTGATCTCACAGATGGTTTAGATGCCTTGATAAAATTATATGTATGGGCAGAAGTGCAGTCTTCACAATATCACGGCAATGATAAAACCATGGTTTAGGCCCAGTGTGAACATCTAAAGATCTTTCTTAGGGACTATTTCACCTAAATAGAATAGGCGTAAGCAAATATTCAAGCTGCCAACACATAAAAAAGCAACTCTTTGTGCAACCCACTTTAACGCATTATCCCATATGAGTCGCCGTTTGGGTATTAATGTCTTTTTTAACACATATGTAATCGTATAGATTTTCTTAGGAAACATATTTTTACCTTAAGGAGGTATTTATTTTAGTAAGTTTCATTTTCCATTAAGGAAATATAATTTTCTAACTTGCACAGTAGAAGTAGTAAGAAATAATTTCTCTCTAGGAAGTATTGTAATTTTACTGTTGAAAGAGTTGGTTCAGAAATAGTTGGTGCTAGAGCTTTGGGTTTGAAATAGTTAACAAATTCTGAATTCGTTGACCATCGTGGGTGAGCGGTGACAGAGCTGAGCTTAGTTGCTGTAAGGAGCTAAGATGGTAGGTGAAGGGAAAGTAGACTCTGGCAAAGTCCCTTTCTGTAAGTGCCGAGCGGAGTAACAGAGGGTCTACCAGCATCTTTCAGTGACTACAGGATCTATTCTGACCAATTCTGGGCATTTTCTTGATTGCTTGTGCTGATGGGAGGTTTCACGGTTCGAATCCATGGATTCCTCTTTAATATTCTTGTGTGTCCTACTAAAACAACTAATAAAATTCAAACTTAAAGGCCTGGTTATCTAGCCGTCTGTCCAGTGACTAGAGACATTAACAAAAAAAAATCGTCATCGTGCTGTAAAATTAAAGTAATTTTGGCGAAATGTCTCGGCAACAAACAGTTTAATGAAGTGAGCTAAATTCAGGTGAAGTGACAATAGGCGCCGGAGCCGGATTTGTACTGGAAAACGTGGTGGGGCCAAATAGACTAAACCGCAAAAGTTGGGCAATGGGGGGCCAGTCTGGCTTATTTTTATTATTTTGTCCAGTGAATGGCCATTAAAAATAATTGGTTAGTTTATGTTTCACGGTTTCAGTGACTTAACTTAGTTTTAGATATTTAGGCTGCGAGTCTGCGGCATACTTAAAACGAAGTGAACGGCTTGTGCGTCTTAACGTATACGGCTCGTAGCGCCAAGCCACTGAGCTGTTTGTTATTAGACGTACCAAAAGCATTTACCAGGGTGATGGTACGACAATACTTGTGATGAAAATAAAGAAATTATGACAAGTTTATTATAGTTTTTACGTTAGGTAGCCAAGATCGTGATGACCAGACCTAGACCCCTCAGCCGATCAATTTTAAGTTATTCGACTGGCTAACGAAAATATTCGGCCAATTTTCGGCTAGCTGATCCTAGCCGACTATTTTTTCGGCCGCTATCGGCTTGAGACAATTTCGGCGGCTATGGGCTTAGCCTCCACGAATTTTGGCATTTCCTACATTAAAAATGAGAGCAATATAAAATTTCTTTAAGCTAAAGCGTTTGTTATGCATGTAAGTTTTAGTTTCATGCCACATTAAGTCTTAAGTACGTAAACACAATTTTTAACACAACAAATGAAACATGCTGTAAATTATAGGTTATATTGGCACGGGAAATAAATTCAAATGACACCATTAAATGTAACGTTAAAATTAAACACATTTTTTAGTTTTCTGCAAACTTGAATTAACTTAATTACGTAATCTGCATCCTTAAAAACGTACCATGTTCGTGTGTGCGTAACGACTCCTCTTGAACTAAAGGACCTACAGAGATGAAACTATAGTGCCTATATAAAAGTTATTAAATTACGCTTCGGATTACCTATTTTCCTTGCAGCAATTTGATTTTTTTTACCCTCAAATATGCGGAAATGCCTCTAAAAATTGCTCATCATGTCAAACTTCGATCAGGCAAACTATTCAGGCAAACTTGGTTGGTAAAAGAAAAACCTAAAAAGACGACATGGCTAGCCTAACAAAAATGCGGCGAATATGCGGCTGATGTATTTCCGGCGGCGATTTCGGCTGTCGGCGGCGGCTGAGGGGTCTAACCAGACCAGTCATGACACAGCATCTTCCCGATAAAAAAAAAAAAACACTCAGTGTCGGGCACAGTATAAAAGTTTTTTCTTTTTCATTTTTGGTAATTGTAAAAAAAAAGCACCCTTGGGATCTGGTTAGCGGCTATGTGGTTGTCCAAATTACATTACCAGTCTTGATAAAAAAAAAATATCGGGGGGGGGGGTAAAGAGGAGATTTCGGAACATGGTCCCACCGCGTTTTTAAGGCTTGAGGCACCTCTGGAAGTGACACCAGGTATTATTTATCTAGTGATATGACATTATATTAAGTCACAACGATGATTTTGTCTCGCCATCTCTTTCATGTCTACAGTTAACGAAAGTGAGGTTACGAGCATAAGTTGTTTCAGCTGATGTAAGGCTACAAGAAAATAATTTTAAAAAGTTTCAAGTGTGTCAATTCTGACCAGGTACATGTTTGGTAACATAATTTAAAAGCTAGCTTGTATAAATTAATATAAAGTGAGATTGAGCGACAGAAAGAAACGGTTTTATATCCCCAAAACTTTAAATTTACTCGTGCATACTTACCAGTGAAGAGTTTTGGTACCGTAGCATCCAGCAAGTTGCACCAAAGTTGAGCCACTGATGGGAATGAAGATGCATGTTGTAAAATAGTCCAGGTCTTGCACTCTGTATCAAAATGTATTTCTACGAGCATTCCTTTTGCTTCTTACGAAAAAATATATATTCCACCAGAACAAGTTATTTTTGTCTTTGACAATATTATATTCCTTAGCAGCTGAAAAGGAAGTTAATTCAACAATTTCCCTTTTTTTAAAATATTTCCTAGAGAATTCGTGCAGTAAAAATTTTACAAAGTTTTCAAAACAAGTATGTTTTGCATAGATTTATGTTTCCTAAGAAAGTCTATGTGAATGCATTGTTAAAAAAAAAACATTAAGCCCCGAACGGTGTCTCGTCGTCCCAATTAGCATTCCTTATACAATTACTCGTCATCAAACTTAAGCGTAGTAATTACATCCTCTCTTCCTGTAGGTTGTAGGTCTCCTACTTCCCCTGCCTCCAGTTCGGGCGTTTCCAGCAGCACATTAGAGTTGTTAGAAGCGACCCATAGAGGGCTCCACAGGTTTATGCCACGTCATGGAGATGAAATAGAAATTGACATTGGGGATCCAGTGTATATCCAAAAGGAAGCTGACGATCTTTGGTGTGAAGGTCAATACTGATTTTGTATTTTAATAGCGTATTACTTATTTAAACGACCGATTGTTGGTCTGTGATCTACTTATTTTGAGATGGACTCCCATACACTCTACAAAATTAAAAGAAAAATAAGTGTCTGCCATTTTTTGTTTGTTTGTACTCAGGTGTTAATCTAAGAACAGGAAAGAGAGGAATATTTCCTGGTGCTTACGTTACTGACGTAGATTACTCAGATTTTGACCCAGGTAAGCAATACATATCACAAATTAATTGGGGTATTCCACTCTTTGACTTCTATAAATGTGTGATAATGCAGAGACAAAGCATTAGCTCAACAGTAAAATTCTTAGTTAAAAATAGCTAAAAAAAATAAAGCAATATTCTTGGCTAAAAAAGATTCAGTAAGCCTTTATTATGACTTAAGTTTCGTTGAGATGACATGACTGATTTTGAATCGGCAAACTCTGGAACACAACTCAGATGCCCCTGACATCTGAGCCGGGAAAAGATGATTCAGAGATCAGTGGTGTTGAGTAGTGTTTCAAAGTTCATTGATTTGAATCTCGGTCATGTAATTTCAATGGAATATATATTAGTAATATTGCTTACTAAATGTTAGCTATTTTTTGTATATAATTTTTCTGTAGTGCTATTGCGTTGCCTTTACCCACAGTGATAATGATTTTAATGCTGGATAATAATGTTACTGGTAGTCTTAAAAAAACAGACAAATAAATAATTGTTTTAGACTTGTTTGTATTTCTAATGTTTTGATGCTCTAAAAGTTCTATGCAAAATAGTGAAAATACAGTACTTAGGTTTGTTGGAAGTGCATAAAAGTGGCTTGGTGTACGAGTTTCGCTGTTTGACTTGTTTTCCTCTTTCCTAATTACAATTACAGCGATCTGTGTATATTTATTTGCACGTTAAGTATTACCTCGAAATTGCATATCCAACTTCGCCCTAGTCGAAAAATAATATTTGAACGGGAATTCTTTCAGTGCGTTCTATTAACAATGTTTTTAGTGTTACATGTCGCTTATAAATGTCCACAGAATCGGCCCATCATGTTTCAAATTTAAATTAAATTTGTAACTTAAGGCATGAAAATGGTTGAAACTATTGCCTTTCACATTAAAGGTAGAGAAACTTACATTTTCCTACTGGACGTCCATTGCGGAAATAAGCTCCAATGATTCCGTCGAAAACAGCGCTGCTAATAGTGGCGTCACTGTGCTTGTGAACTAGGCCGCTCCATCCATGATGTCCTCCATGATGAGACAAAATGTGCATATAATTGATTAAAACCACACTTTCGTTTTTAAAATTGAAGGTGCCATTTTCACATTTTAGTCAGACTACAAATGCAGAGTATTACTAGTATATTACTGTAATGTTCTTTAAATATTACTGTACAACAGTGTAAAAATATTTGATATATTTGGGTTTTTTTTATTGTAGAGGGAGTACAAGTCAAAAAGGAGCGCTATTTGCTTCACTTTCTTGGGTCACTTGAAGTAAACCAACATAAAGGCAATGCCGTTCTTTGTCAAGCCGTCTTGAAGATAGCTCGTTCCAGGCATCCCGCTCCTCATCCACCACATCCTTGTATTTTGGAAGTGAGCGATCAAGGATTAAGGATGGTTGATAAGAGTAAACCCCCAGTAAGTAAAGTACTTCCTCACATGTATGTTCTAGATTAACAAAAAAAGTTGCACCCGCAGTAAAAATAGCTTTTTTCCCTGTAAAACTGGACTTCTGTAAAAAACAAAAAGTAAACATTATGAATACGTCTTAAAATTTTTAATTTATAGTATTCAAATCTTTTTACGACTTTTATAATTGGCACTGACTTCGGTTGTATGGTAATTAATTTTGGATTGGTGCAAGTGTTTGTCGTTATTGACTGCATAGAAAATTCTGCTTGGCATGTTCACCATTCATTGTCCAATTTTAATGCTGAATACCACGTAGAAATGGCACACAAGCACCAAAGTTGAAACTAATTTACATATTTACGTATTTACTCAGTCATTGGTATTATTTTAAGGTATAAGGTTGGAGTAATTTTCTTATAATTTCCAGCCAAATCACGTTCCTTGCCATGATTACTTCTTCAATTTGAAAAACGTAACTTTTTGTGGATATCACCCAAGGGATCATAGGTGAGTAGTCTTCTAATATATGTTCATATTAAAATTCTGTTAATAAGTGATGTACCCAGAGGTGAGCAACGAGAACATGTGCCCCCCTCCCCTGCTCCCCAAAGACCTGAAGACAGACTAAAGTTTGTTGAAAATAAACAAATAAGGCATTTGTTGAAGTTGAAACGATTATGAAAATTGTCCTGTTACAAATTTGAAATGCAAAAAAATGCTGAAAATTAATTGTTTTACAGGGCTAAACTTTGTTGAATGAACTGTGTTGATTCATTAGTAATGCTTCGGTAGTAATGCTTCGGTAGTAATAGCCAGTATCACAAGAAGATGCAAGTGCATGTCATTGCAAGGAGTACGCCTTTCACTACGCTGTGCTAATGCCAGATGGCGCAGCAATATTGGCTCTGAAACTTATCATGCACAACAGACATGTGCCATGCCAGCAACGCTGTATATGATTGCTGGGTAGGGTAACTTGCAAACGACAGATCATATTTTTGTTGACCTTCCTTCTGGACATCTATCGCAGAACATTCGGCATTGAAAACCTTTTTTAATGATGTCAGAAAGGCCAAATTTTACATCCTTTTATTTGCTATGAAGAAGGGAGAGAAGAGAGGCCGCAAGCAGGTGCAAGAAGACAGGAAGAGTCCTTTATTGCCCCAGGGTGGGAGAAGTTGCCAGTAAGCATAGAGCAAGCAGTAAGGGCATTTGTTTTCCGGACTATTTTTCGATTCACAGCATGAATCGTTTCATTAATTTTGCAGCAGAAAAACGTCGATTGAAGGGGTGGGCGTCAACTCCATTTTATCAGGATTTTTTACCTTAAAGTGGCACTATCACCTATTGAAAATCGTATGAAAATGCCATGAAGCCATCTAGCGGCAGTGATATTGTTAACCTTTACAGCTTGTTTCCAGGGGCACAAGGATGTAGCAAATTTTCACCTGATAATTAAGGAGGCATGTGGCTTGTTTGTTTCATTAAAAGAAATGGCATTGTGCATTCCTTCGCTTGTTGCAAGCAAGTGCTAGATACCACTAGATAGCGCAAGATGTTGCCAGATTCTGCAAACTTTCAATCTGTGATAGTGCCTTTTTAAAATTTACAGTATTATGTTGACAAAGTTTTGCATTTTAAATAACTATTGTTTAAAAACAAAGGATCTAAAATGAGCCTTGACGATGTGGTGCACATCGTCTCATACACGCCTCGACCTCTATTAGTAATATTCCTGTGGCACTGTACACAAACTTACTTGCTTAAAGGGATATACCTCCCAGCACAATTTTTCTCGCTCCTCCACATCAAGTACGGCCCCAAAGGTCGATTTACTTACCGTTAGTCTTTCCCTTGCTAAAAATCCGTTTTAAAATGTGGCGTCTAGGAGATTTTCTGTTGAATATTGGGGAACTTTACGTTCTGGAAGAACGTATATGATACTTTGCGCGCCTACAATGACCTTGAAGTTTTATCTGTGCGTGCGCAGTACTAATTTTAATCGTTTGATAGTAATTACTATGAGATCAAAAATCTAAAAGGCTAATGCTATAAAAATTAAAATTAATTATTCCAATAGATTGCCGAAGCAAAATTGTAAGACACTAGGTTAGAAAATCATAAATTGTGATTTTAAAATACAAGAATCATAACGGTTTTTGCCGACACAATCAATGCGTTCACGCTGGCTAGACTATTAGGCGCAATGCCAACTTAGACAGTAGCTACTTTTCTCGCTGCGAGGAACGAAGCTACTGTCTCAGTTGACCTTAGCTATGGTAAATACGCATATGTGATGGTCGCGCGGTAGTCATAAGGCAGGTGGAAGGTTATAAGGCAGGCCGGATGTTGCTAAGTGTTCTATTATTCTGTTGCCAATATTATGAAGTTGAGACATTACGTTGGTATGCAGAGCAGAAGAACAAATGCAATTTGTTGGCCTTTGTGTACGTTAGGTGACCCATACATAACATTGTATTGGAAGGTGTTTTGCACTTGCGTTTGCTGCGCTGTTCTGTAGCTTAGACATGTAGTTTTTTATTTTATTTTAGTGACTTATTGGATTCTGTTAGCAGTTAACCTAAAGGAAATAAATGGTCCATCGTAAAATCTTAAAGCTACCTTCCATTCTGGCAGTTTGTATTGATTAATGTGGTGATTAGTATTGGTGAAAAATTCAATAAACTTATGTCAACAAATCATTTATCAAGTTCAGCTATTCTGTTTTATATTAATTTATTGTGCAAAATGTTTTCAAGAATTTTTAATTGGATTCTAAATTTTGTTAGGAAATCTGTGTTTGTTTTAAATGAATGACGACATGATGCCCTCATTTAAATGTCCATAAGAGTAGCTCAGTCATTCAACCAAGCAATGATCTGTTACCATTTCTGAACATCAGTGTTAAAGAAAATACTAGGGCCATTGTCACTTCCACTGTCAACATAATGGAGCGGGCTCCGCTTTCTTTGCTGTTTGGCCAAAAAGGCTCGGCCTTGGAAAGTAGTCATAACTTTCAACCGGGGGAAGGTAGCCAGTTAGCTGGGGCAAATCCACCAGTAAAATTAATAAATTTGCCTTGTAATTTCTAAATAATAAGAGACAGCTGCTCGGGGTTTGGACCATTGGAAAGCTAGTAAGAAAAAATCTTCAAAATGGTGTATTCAAACGTCAAAATCGGTCGACGAGAAATGAAAATATTTTTAATCTGGTTTATTACCGATCTATCTGGATTACCGTTCCGGATTTCTACCGATATTGCAAATGTCGATAAGGAAATACGTGAGGCATTTCTGAATAGGTATTTATTTGGGATCAGTCCAGCATTACAAAATATGCTTTAAGTTGCTTAGAGTTAACAGACACCTGTCTGCTAGTGAGGCCGGAATGATGATTTTATTCAGGGCCATGGCCCGAAACCTTACGCACCTCTTTATCATCATCAATTAATCTTTTAACAATCGGATGCTTTTAACAATTAGAAACGGCTCGCTGTCTCATTGTTGTTTGGATTTTGGCTCTTGGCTGTAGGCCCATTTTGTTACCCGGATGGTTCCTCAACCCCATTTCCGATTCTGGATTTTTTTTTTGATAAACCTTGTCCAGACTCCCGTGCTACTGCATGCAAAGTGTGGTTTGGATAGTCTTTGTGGTTTTTGCGTGATGCGCGGCCTCACTCCGCTCCAATGACACAATCTTTCATTGTGTGTTAAAAAATTAGGGTTATTTAACTGGGAAGGTTCTTCTATTATGTGTAAATGTTTCGTGGGCTGCTTATCCTTGGATGCTAGTAATATTTATATGTCTACCTTCCTTCTTGGTAAGTGGTTAACATATTTTGAATTTATATTCAGAAAATTCTTTACTTGGTGTTAGTTTGTCAAGTATTATTAGTGTAACGATTGATAATGCTTATGTGTATTACCGTAAATCACCTAATAAACGCCCTGGCTTTGTTAACGCTCACCCCCCCAAAAATGCCTTAAGGTCACAAATCGTATAGTAGCTTTATTAACGCCCCCCCCCCCAATAGTTTTTTTTAGTCAATCGTGAAATTGAAAAGCTTCAAACGTTTAAAGAAATCAATGAATTATCCCTTTAAATCTTGGTTGTTCTGCAGCAAAATTAACGAAAAGATTCATAAATTTTACGAAATCATCATTTAATTCAACACGATTCACGGAGCATTTGTAATCGCGTAAAAGTCGACAATATTAGGCCTATGCGATCGATCATTGATGTGCGTAACATGGATTCAGTCTAGTGAAAACGCTATACCTTTTTCTCATTTATACTCAAATTTAGTTTATTAGATCGTCCTCCTTCCAATATCTAACATAATACAAGGTTAAAACTAATTTTTAACCATCACAAAACCTTCAAAACAGGCACGCGATTCACGACCGGAAACTCCAACCAGAGTAACGTCATAACGGACGCGGTACACCGGATGTTTCAAGCGCTTATGCAGTCTTGACGCGTCCACCACTTCGCGTCCACTACTGGGGCTCCACGGGTCCAGACCTATGCGTCTATTTCCACCGGAACTTCCGTCTTGGACGATATAACTCGATGGTGATAAATGTCAACACATGCGTTTTCCAGTGGTGAATCTTGTTGTCTGTTTTGGAGGTTTGTGTGTTTGAAGGTAAAAAATTAGTTTTAACTTTGAATTATATTAGATGTTGGAAGGAGGACGATCTAATAAACTAAATTTGAGAATAAATGGGAAAAAGGTAAAGCGTTTTCACTAGACGGAATCCATATTACGCACATCATGATCGATCGCGTAGGCCTAATATTGCCGACTTTTCCGTGATTACAAATGCTCCCGTGAATAGTGCTGGATTAAACGTTGATTTCGTTAAATTTATGAATATTTTCGTTAATTTTGCTGCAGAAAAAAAAAAGATTTAAAGGGATAAAACGTTGATTTCGGTAAACTTATGATCAGTTTTCCGATTCACTAAAAACAAAAGATTGTGTTAATGCTAGATTGAACCCAGACCACGCACGTGAATAATCAACTTTACCGTGATGGATTTAGGCCTAAACGGCCACCCCAAAAAATATGTTAAGGTCAGAAATTTTGTTTTAGCCTTGTTAACGCCCCCTCCACTTTTTTATCGAATTAATTTCAGCCGCCCATGGGCGTTTAATAGGCGATTTACGGTAATTGTGTACTTCGTATGGAGTTGAGTGGTTCATGGCCGAGCATTTTGCATGTACTCTGTTATGGGAAAATGGAAAAGGTGTTCTCAATTTTAGTTCATACAACATGGCTTTGAAAATGTCCATGGAGTTGGTCCACTGCAGCTCATGATTCCAGTCTCCCGCATTAATTCTTTCAGGGTCACTGTTGCTTTATATATACAGAATCTCACAAAATAACAGAAAATCCTACAAAATTTTGAAAAAAAAACTAATTACCAATGCTTACTACAAACTATGGACCCCGAGCAGAGCGAACAAGGACAGCCCAGTCCTCAGCCATCCCTGTTACCAAACCAAGGTAATGCTGAGGACTGAGCAAGGTACACATGGTACTTTAAAAAAAGTTGCCTAAAACTTAAAGTGGGCCAGAAAGGGTTAAGGCTGCATTTTACTGGGCACCAGGTTAGTAAGTACAACAGAAAAAGTTTTACCTCATGGTCAGTCAAGTTTAAAATGGGGCTTTAGGAAAATTCCTACAGTTTTACTTGTAGTCATTGAGAAGAGAACAAGCAACAGTTGAGTTTGTAGCAGTCATTACAGATGTTGTAGCACTTGGTTAGTTTGCTGTATCACACCAAATAAGTTTTCTGTTTCATACTCAGTGAAAGAAATAAACTTTGCTGAGAATCCCCAGTCCTCAAACCATTGCCGTGACTCATCCTCTTAGCTGCTTGCATATCCTGTATCCAGAACATCTGTGCAGAGCCCCGAAGGCTGCCTTCTCTTCGTTAAAAGAGAGTTCTCATTTCGGCCAAGCTCAAGCTTGATCATTGCTTGGAATCTTATTAAATCAAATCACACATCGTTAGAGTAAGATCAGAGTAAGTTATCAGTTTGAAATAACAAAACATCCTGAGTCTGTCATATCACTGGTTTGGTATTATCACTGTACTAGAGGAATCCCGTGCTATACACGGGGCCGGTCACATTACCCGGGACTCATTTCCCGGGACATTTTTCCGGCACTCTTCCCGACGACTTATCAAATTGATCGACCACTCATGCCTGGCTCCTGTTTGGCTGCAGGTAGAGTGGGAAAGTGCATTTTCAATGCGGGCGTGAGGAGGGGAGAAGTGGTTTTCCTTTTAGTCTTCCTTTTAGCCAGCCTCTGAGTTTATTATATAGATGTGTTGTTGACTGGTGTGTGAGACAGCAACATGTAGTTGAATCCAAAGATCACATGCTCTTTTTACTCCATTAGGTACTTTGGGTTCATAACCAAACACCCAACGCAAGATAGATTAGCATGTCATATCTTCACTGGTGAAGAATCAACTCGTTCTGTAGCGGAAGCAGTTGGGTGAGTCTCCTGTTATATTTCATTGCAAAACTGTGCTTGATGGAATAAATCACCTGTCCTACAGAATCAATTTTTCAACTGTTGTCAATACCCTTAAAGTTAATTGTAGATTCGCTCAGACCATGGAATTTGTACACAGTAGTAGTTATATTGTATGTCATACGTTTTCCCTCCGCTCTTATGCACGTGTTAGAACGTAACCGGAATCAATCGCCCTGGATAACCCATCATTCAAACAGCAGTTTTCTTTCCCGAAGGTGCTATTAGTTTTCGGCTTGCTCTATTTTAGGTACACTTACATAATGCATTCCTAATTAACTGTTGGGATAATTAAGTTCGTTTGTACTTTTTTACATGACCTCGTTCAGTAATAATCTGCTATTCATCATCTCGATACTCATTATAAAGTTGCCTATACATTGGCTGTTCAGTAAATCTTAAAGTTAACGGTTGGTGCCAAACCTTTCTCCATAGCTTTTCCTGAAATGTACACATCCATATCACTGAACGAAGGACATCTGTATATCATTTTAGAATGCTAGGTTCATTATTTTAGCACACACCATTTCATAGGGTCAGTATTGGAGCTAAAAAAAATGCAAAATAAGTCAAGGAAAAGTAATTGCTAACTAACATGAGACACTTCAGTCAATTTCTCTAAAATGTAAGGGTGTCTTCAAGACATTTTGTGTTTTACTGACAAACGAAAATATTGCGGTAATTTGTTAAATGTAGCATAGTGCACGCTTACGCATTAATTGAGTTTAGATTGCCACACAGTTATATGACTTATTTGCTGAATGTTTACTATTTTCAGGCGGGCTTTTCACAGGTTCTACCACAAGTATATAGAGACAGCTTATCCAATAGAAGACATCTACATTGAGTAAAAACTTACGTTATACCGTTATTGTTACTTGAACATAATATATTACGCATGTTATTGTAAATAGTTTTGTTTATTTTGATTTCAGTACCGATTTGTGGAGCAGGCCAGACAAACCCCCAGCAGAATTCGGTGCTTATTGATATCTTGTAAAAAATAGAATTGTTCTAATAAAAGCAGATTTGATGTAAAATGGGAGGTAAAGCCTCAGAAATTGATCCACATTTTTATGCTTTATAAAAGTAAACATTTGTACTCCCAAGTGATTTCTGCTGTAATTAATAATTCCTACAGTGTATGCTACTAGCATTCTAATGTTATGATCATCGCAAAGTCATGGTGCCAACTGTTCTGGGATCGACAAATGAAATTAAACATTTCACGACAACATTGTGAACAATATAGAGAAAAGTTATTCTTGTTACTGAAAACCTAAAGCTTGAAAAATCGCTGGTTAAGTCATAATTTAAAGGTAATGGCTTTTCGACGTGTTGGTAACACTGAGTAGATAAATAATTACGACATGTGACATATTTGAAATACTGTAAAAATCTGCCAGTAGTAAAGTAGATGACCTGTGTACTGCCTTATTAGGAGATGGCAATATTTCTTGAAACTTGACGTGTATTTCACGTATTTTCACGTATTTTGAAAAATCACGTAATTTTTTTTTTACTTTTTCTTCCTTTTATATTTTGAGGTGATTTAAGTACTTATGGATAAATGTGGGTATTTCTATAGTATCAACGATAAACGAGTGCTTGCCCTTCAGCAAAAATTTTCTTTTAGTTTTGGTAACCCAGATGCCAGATTCGTAAGGTTAAATTGCCGTATCGGTTTCCTCCTCCTGTAACAATCCATTCTGCTAACTATCTCACTAAGTTCTTACAAATTTAGTTTTACTTATGACATTGTCAGAGTAGCTCTATAGTCTGTATGTTTTGAGCAAGTGTAGATTGAGGTCCATTGTCTGGTCGATATCATCATTCACTATGTGTCAGGTGAAAACATCTAAATTGGTCCATGTTAACAAGATGTATGCAATCAAATGGTACAGTCAAGGATATGATACATGTTGTCTCCTCTCATTCCTCATCCCTCTGTGTGAGGTAATGGATGATCCCAAAGCTGCCCTCTACCTGTGTGTTGGTAAGGTATTGCTAGCCCTTGTGTTGAGCATAGTCATGTACATTTATTGTCAAAATTATTTTGTACCAGAACGATTAGTGTAGAGGCCGTACGTGAAACTGCCATTTTTTTTCGGGCAGCGTGAAGTGTTTGTAAGCGTGTACATGGAAGACAAATTGCTTCCAAGTCCAAAACAAGTTAACAAATGTGCTTTGAGTTAAATGACAAGATTGACCAAACTTACATGAACCATGAAAGTGACAAGGACACAAATCTTTTCTGTCAGAAGTACTTTCAAGTAAATGTAGTGATTGCGGCAGCCACTACATGGGTAAAGATCAACAGACTATGTATATTGAATGAAAATCTACAAAATTGAGTAACATCTAGAGTTTGCTTGCAGCACGCAAAGGACTGCACAAAGAATTTTTTTCAAAGAAACTAGCCTAATCCAATTGTCGTTAATTATCAAGCGAACATTTGGTATTTCATCGAGCACCTGGGAGCAAGCTGTAAAGGCTAACGATATCACAGCCAATAGATGATGCCTCTTAAGATTTTCCATTGGTGAAAATCCCCGTCTTTAACTGTTAGCTTTAGCTGACTCACCTTTGGGTATTTCTATTGCAAACTTCATACAAAGAAATACACAGAACCCAACTGAATAACAAAAATGCAGTGAAAAATGTATGTTAAAATCATACATTAAAATCACACTGTTCAGAGAAAAAATAACATTGTCTTCATCATGGTAAATTTTGTATTTTACATTTTGTTAGCTATAACTTTGTGTTTCCAACACGTTGATGCCTCTTTGACTTTAGAAGTAACATTTAAATTGATGTGCCATTCTTTTACTGTGGATCAAACTGACGGACAACCTTTACGCCCAAACTGTGGTCGTTATGCTGCAATTCCTCTGACTTTGCTGTATTTAAAGTCACACTAAATGCCAAAGTATTAAAATAATGTTACACCCCCTTTCTCTTGGTTAAAGTTTTAAAGTCTACTAATGAACTTTGAAATGGCATTAACTCAGTTTTTTGTTGAGTATTGCAACTTGTACATATGTCGATGATGAATTTTCTGTCTACGTGAAATGAATTGGACCCAATTCAACGAGCAGATTTTCTATTAGAAGCTTTAAGCGGACAGGAATCTTTTGTAATTAAGAGGAAGCAATTCGAATGACTTGTGCTTTTTATTCATGGAAAAGACATTCTAATGATGAATTTATGTTGGGATCATGTGACACTTGATGTTTTTGTTTGTATACCATTTTTGTTTTTTGCTGAGACTTGTGCGTTAGATATAGACTAGACACTTAGAACCAGTTAATAATTAGTGCGAATTGTGTATTAAACACCCGTGGGTTTATACAGTTAATTAGGCAAAAAATCGGTGGTTGGCTTTAAATTAAGCATAATACATTTTCTAACCTAACTTCTGAACATTTATCACAGAAAATTTTGTGATTAAAACTTTTTGGAAGGATGTTGCATGAAAAGGCCAATACAGTTACATCCTCTTATTACTGTTGAAAGGGGAGGGAAGAGAGGACTTCGTGCAGACAGAGGAAGAATCCACTATTACTCCAGGGAGGAAGAAGGGGTCAGTAAACATGGCATTCAGGCCAGGCATTCAGTGCAGGCATTTGTTTTCCCGACTATCTTTCCGAAAATTATGCAGCAGAAAAACGATGATTTCTCGATTCTGACCTCATAAGGTTTTAGGCCATTAAGCCTGAATTCCCCTCTTTTCCCCAGAGGGTTTTAGGGCGATGGGCATTAGCTTCACCTGGGGTTTAATACACGATTTACGATACCATTTCGTACATATTATATCCCGATGTGGAACAGTTTTTCCCCTTTTTTGGTTTTTCTATTTCTTCTTTAGTAAGACAAACTTTCCAACACACTAAGCTTTTTATCTCTTTGGGTCTGCAGTTGCTATGAATATTGTTGTATGGCATGTCGGATGGAACATTCTTTTTCATCCCTACATGCCAAACCTTTTTTTATTTTTTGACAAAATGAGAGCAACTAAAGAAGAAGGCTTTTTTAATGTTAGGGAATTTGGTTCCTAGACGTGTTAGGGCTAAATACAATAAAAGAGTCCTATTATACAATGAAATCTTTCATGCAAGCGGCAGTTTTTATTTACTTTTTTTGTGGAAAAATTTGAAAAGAATGTTAAAAGTTACACATTTATTGCATACAGCAACGTTGTCACGAATTCGAAATAAAATGTAGCCGCTTGCTGTAATTTTACATGTGGTGCTCCTGTAAAACACATTATTTCTCTCCTTGCTACACAGCATTTTTCTGTCATCAAAGAGAAATTGGCAGTGGGGAATTGATGATATGCGACTTCCCAAGTCATTCTTTTAGCTTGTTAAATGTAATTTAGTGACAAGGGGGGTTCATTTTAAAAACAGTTTTAAGTTCCATTTTAGCTCATTTTGCATCAAGGTGAGCTAATTTGGCTATAATTTTTAAGATAGTAAGCTTCACAGAAGAACAGGCATGCATTTCTTACAGCTTTTGTTCAGCAAACAGAACTAACCGTTAAAAAAAAATAGGAGATGACACAACCAAGAATAAAATTTGAATTAAAGAAAAATAGGGAATGCGTTAAATCTGATATTGTATGCTGGCCTGTCTTTATGGAGGAGTGTGTGTTAATGTAGAAAGAGTTCGACTTTACGTAAGCAGGGTTTTACTAACTATGGATGTGTGGCATTGATTCTGAAACAGTTTTGAAAGGATATTGCTTCGCCTGCAAATATAACCAGACAGAGACTGACTTCAGCGAATCAGTACTAGTAAAGTGACATATTATTCAGCCTATTACATTACTTGGAATCTGTGTTTAAATATCAAGTTGTTTAGTGCTGTCCACATGTCAGTACGTGACTCGGAACCACGAGTGTGAACCATGACTCAGTACAACGATAACATCGATACGGCTTTTCTGAAGCACCTCTCCTTGAGCAGTAACAAACACGCTGAATTAAATGAAATAATTCACCATCATTAAACAATCTGCAGTGTATAATCTACTTTTTCACGCATTCTGCGGCACAAGTCTTGCTACCTACTGCCTACCAGTTCTAGAAGACACGTGCACCATTAAGAAAACCGAGGGAATCTGCTGAGTATGTCGGATTGGTTTGTGCAAGTTTATGCTGTGAATCATCAAGAAGTCTTGTCAACTCCTTCAACTACTGTTCTACTCTTTATGTGCCTGTGATAAATTGATAAAATTATACTTGTCTTGCTGGTGTTCAAAAATTATGGGAACAACTTAATTATCTATAAAAAAAATCAACAAGAGATGTTACCTAAAAATAATTCTGTTACCATGGATGCTGCAACTTAGTAGCATACCTTAATTAGTTTTATTTTGTTACACTGTAAAACAGTTCAGTGGCACTAACATAATGTAACGTAACCAAATTTAACACGAAACTCCTACTTGCCAAGGTATGGCAAGACACAAGCTGTATAGAGGGATCAAAGGGTTTTAAGGTTAAAATGAGCGAAGTTATGCTTGATCTGGCAAAGAGCACAACAGTGACTGCACGCTGCATTTCAGTGATGAGTCGCTGACTATTCTAAGAGTTTGTTGCATTTGACATTCTTAAGGGGTTGAAAAAAGTTGAATGATACTGTGAAAACGAAAATATAGGATCATTTCTGCCGTTGCGAATGTTACCGAAGGAATAATGACATGCACTTAGAGATTGACTGTCAGACCAAGCTGTTTATGTTGCTTGTAATCAGTGGCATTGGTATGGTGGAGCCTTTACGGCTCATTGATGGGTACATTTGGGACCCCAAGTCTACCCATTTTTTCTCTCTACAATTAACATCGTTTGAATCCAAAGTCAATAACCAGAAAAAACACTATTTGTGACATTTTATATTGTAAAACAACAATTTCATAACAGTTATATGACTACAAATGCATTTGAATTTTACATAACTTAAGACTTTTTTAGGCGTGCTTTCAAGTTAAAAGATTTTGGTACAGTCATCAATGTACAGTGATGTACATGTTTAACTGCCATTGCTGGGTCATGGTCAATCCGAGGCAAGACTCCAAGCTCTGGGGCCACCCATTTGGGGAGCCCTTGTCTTTATCAACACTAGTAACACAGTCGACACCAGTATACACCAATGCTTTTTATGGAGGTTATATATTGCGTACTTACTGTTAAACAGAATAACATTTCGAGACGTGCTGGAAATATTTCAAAGCCAATTAAAATTGTTCACCTAATTTTGGAACACCCTGTTTATTAGCTAATTGAAAGAGGGTATTCAGTTGTAGCAAAATGTAATTTTTGGTTTTAAGTAAACACATTTACCTTCTTGGCTTCCAACAATTAAATTCCTTCTAGTCATCAAAATGCATGGTTTTGTGTTACTGGTTTTTGTAACAGCATGTAATTAGGAATTTACTCTTGTAATTTTATTTTGGTTGTATACCAAGAAACAGAAGAAAGTACTTCAGTTATAATTTATTTCTAAGTAACACTCAAAGGAAATCATATGAAACCTAGGATAAGATGCTTTAGTATTTAAAACAGAAACAAAAAAGTTCTTGTAATGCTAAAATCAAAATTACAGCACCCCAGTATTTTTAAATTAATTGCAACATACCCTTTCTTGGCCTAAGCATAGTGGGTTGCTTCATACAAAGGGTGTTGATGCTTCCAGATCTGCAGACCAATTTTCTGACTTTGTGTGAATTTGTAAAAGATATGCGTATTTTTGTTAAAGTATGTACTGTATTGTAGCATTCCTTATATATAAACCAAGATGTGTATTCCTTTCAAGAATGCAGTTAGCTTGCCTTATCTATTGACATCGAACCAGTCTTTATTTTCCCACAATTACATACTTTTTGTTAGCCAAATGATCTTCATGAACCATTGTAAAAGCTGTAATAAAGTGTATAAATTAATCGCAATCATGAATGATTTAAGTTATGTTATTTATCATTGTTAAGTCGTTTACCCCATATTTTTGGAACACAGCAGAGCTTGTGGTTCGTTAAAAAAGGCGTTAACATGACAACTACAGTTGATCGGCTTGTAAACTTATGGTCAACATATTATACAGTGAAAAACAAGTGGTAACCTGCACAAAAAGGTTTGATGACAAGACCTTCATGCCCGAGTTTCTTAAGAAGTGTTTCCCTTCTTGGTGCCAACATTCTCGACAAGTAGCCCGATTGCGTTGTACCATGTGGGCGTTGTTGTACATAATTCAACTCTTTGTGTTTTATCAACGAAGAATGATTTACGTAGGTTAAGAAAGGCAAAAATTCATTCTGATCATTGATAGACTTTTTCTGTGAGGCGTAACAATTACTGTTCGAAGAAAAAAGTGTCCGCGGGTAAGCGGGAAAAAATGGAGATTACAAAATTTCACCATATGTTTGCACAGGTGTGCCATTTCACTGCCCGCTAATTCCTTGCAACAAATTACAGCAGGCTTTTGATTGATAAAGGGTATAGGATGCATACTGTATGTCGCAGAAGTCCTGTCCACCCAAGATAGATTCCTCCATACTGGATATGATTTTGTAATGACATACTCTTATCTCGTAAATCACCTATGGCGAATCCGATGATGGTTCCCAAACTGACCTTGGAGGTCGTTTTCAAGGTCATTCAAAATGTTTCCTAAACCATTCAAGATACGGGCATAAAGTAAAGTAGAAAGTTGTTAGGGATTATAACACAAGTCCAACAAAGAAACGGAACGGAAAGTATTGGCAAAAACTCAACTTGGACACTACAGGGGACCCAACACAATTTGTCTTCGTTTTATGAAAGCAGAGCTATGCTTGTGGCCTCCACGAATACACATAGTCCAGATCGTAGTTTGTTGGTCATATTACCGAGGGTAATTGGATCGACGGACCATGTCCAGACGGTTCAGATTACAGATTGTCTAGATGGATAAAAGATAGGCAAGAATCACCCAAACATGCAAGAATCACTCAAAACGTGACACGTTATGTACTAAGAAACACACACTCATATTGAACTAAACAGTAAAAATGGAAAGTAAACAAGAAAATTAAAATATAATCAACCTAAACTTTCGAAATGCAGTTTCAAATAACGGCCCTGTCCTGCCATTTGATGTTTAGAAAATGTCGTCACTGATTATCACAACTTGAGTCCAACTTTGCGTATTTAGACATTCCTGTAAGTTGGTTAGACCAAAAATTAATGAATGCAAAATACAAAGGTAAATTAAGTACCTCAGGTAGGTTTAGGTAAGTTATTTGGGCTTCCAAATTTGAGTATCTACATTAGTTCTGGGTTTGAGGAGCGCTAAATTAAAAGAAAAAAATTACCTAAACTGTGTAATTACGTGATTTGTAATTTAAAGAGAAATTTCAGCTATTTATGCTAGTAAATTACAACAATTGGCCTTCTTAAATATAAATAAAAATGAATAAGTAAATAAAATAAAAAGTAAAGGAAATTTTGTAACACTCAAACACAACAAGACAGCAAGATCAAAGTTTTGCTCAGTCTAAGTCTGTCACTAGTGTAAATCTATGGGACTTTGCAGTGAGTATTGCACGTCAGGCACTAAGATAGCATTAACTATGCTAGCCTTAGTAGTCAAGAGGCCCCCACCTGCTAGTCGTACTCCAAACAACAACCGAGGATCTATTGCCAGACAGAGGTAAAACTGAGTAAAAACCTTTTTTTCATCTTTCGATGCTTCATTTATTTTTGAAAATGGAGCATTTTGTTGCTTTAAAATGTGGGAGTTTTTTTTAAATAAAACCTCTAGGCCTAGTCGTTTGGGATAAAACTAAGCAAAATATTTCAAGATTTTTCACCCTTCGATAGTCCATGTTTTAAAAAATTGTCTGCCCGGCAGGGGAGAGGTGACCCCTTGCCTACTGCCCATGCTTGCACATAGCAGTTCACCATCGTTCATTATAACGTACAGATCAAAAATGTACACTTAAGCCAAGCCCCAATCGTCAATGGCTAGCTACGGGTCTGTTTACATAATTCTAAACTGAACTTGGTTTAATTTAATTTGGAAAGAAAATGCCTAAAAAAAACATGATGCAGTCACAATTAGGTTTTTACGAAACCTGCCATTCGGAAGAACGAATAAGAAAAATCACCGAAATTTGCTTGACAATTTATTGCTCTTCAGTGTTTGCTGGAGGCCAGAAACGGGCACTAAAATAGCGTAACATGCTTCAGCTTTCGGAGCTTCGCCCGGACCCGACTGGGAGAGATTACAGCGCTCCTTCAGGGCCCCTTGCTGGGTTTTCCGGAGCCGTAGAAGCGGCATCCTCCCCTCTTTTTCGCAGAGGAGTGCTCCCTTGGAAGTCTGGGACCTGCGCCAGTCCGCCTGGGACCTGCTTTTGGCTGCCAGTCCGCCTCTGTTGCCAGAATTGCTGGATTTATACAATTCTGAACAATAGAATCCCACGCAGAATTTACACAAAAGCAACAAGCCATACGCGCAAGAGTTAGCCCATTGATTTAAGCAATTGGCTATTACTCTCCGCCTATCACTATGGTGCAGTGATTGGTCGAGACCTGAGTTTGCCTACAAACATTAGCGAGGGGGAACTAGGAAGTGTTGGCTTCCTTGTCTACCCTTGTACGTAACAGCCTGTTACAGTTTCTTACTTTTGGAAAAATTTAATTGCCAATAAATGGCATTGAAAAATTTCAACTCTACAACTAAAATAATCCTAACAGCTGCCTCTCGTAGCATCCCAGGACTGCAGTGGAAACCAGTATGACATTTTCGAAGTCCACGGATAGTACAATGTTGCTTATTTGTCTTCTTACTGCAGTTTCTTTTTGCATCACAAAAATCTGTTAATTTTCAATAATTATGCTTTTAGAGAAGCTTTTGACGAATTGGCAAATTATTTTATTTTCATATCTTTCTTGACAGCAGTATCTAGTGGCAAATAATCATACCAAAAATTCTAAAAGTTTATTTTTTTATTACGTAAAAGGCATAATTATGCACCTGTTTTAGGTTGTGCGTTATATACAGGGTGATGCTAAAGTACTGAAAAATAGGCCTATGAATGTAGGCCTATAAAATGTAGGCCTATACTATAGGGGTGCCTAATTTTATTAGTACATGAAACAAAAACCTTTGTTCAATCTAATAAAGGCTTGCTATGTACATCCCTTGAATTACTTGTGCGGATCTCCACCTGCACTTGATAGGGACGTTTTGTAATTGTGTTGTAGCAAACTGCGTGTCGTCACGTAATATTACAATGCCGTTGTAAGCCAACTTCTTTGAACGTAGAAGTTGAACGTTATGTTGGAATGTGTAGGCCTGTGAGACATGCCCCAGAAGTACACTATTGAGGAGAGGAGTGAACTAGTCCTGGTTTGTGGGATGGAGGGAGCCAACTTCCAAACCAATGCAGCAGTTATTGGCCATCCAAACGGAAATAGGCCATGTTACAACCGAGTCAATAATTTGTTACGGAAATTTAAGGCAAAAGGGTCTGTGGCAGATGACTGGGGAGCATGTGGTCGTCCACGTTCAGATACAGATGAAACATGTAGGCTTGCCGTAATTGAGTCTTATCGAAGCAACCCCTCGAACATCACAACGGGACATTGCCCATCATCTTAATACCAACCAAACAGCCATCCATAGAATACATGGATACAACCCTGCCACTCTACAACACCTTGATGAGGTGGACTATGATAAAAGACTATGATTCGCACAATGGGATGTTGAAGCCACTGATGGTGATGCAACATTTCTACGCCGTATGGAAATGGCTGACGAGGCCCATATTCATTACACGTATTACCTAACAAACATAACACACGTAAATACAGCATCACAAACCCACACACAATTGAGGGACACCACCAACATACTCCCAGCATGAATGTGTGGTGCGGGTTTGTGGGTTCACGGTTGATAGGACCATTCTTCATTGATGGACCACTAAATGCTGAACGGTATTTACAGCTGCTCCAAGACGAGATTCAACCATCAATCGAGGAGGAAGTGCCGCTTGCCCATCTTAATACTGTATGACATCAGCAGGATGGGTCTTCTCTCCAATTTGAAGGCAATGTATGGGAGTGGTTGGATCAGGCCTTTGGTGGCAGGTGGATTGGGAGGGGAGGAGCAGTAGAATGGCCACGCAGAAGTCCTGTTTTCCCCCCTCCTAACTTCTTCCTATGAGGCTATCTAAGGAACAGCCTAGGCGCAGCATTACATCACCCGGGGACCGTTCAGGACCTAAGGCAATGTATTGTTGAGATCTGTCAAACAATTACACCGAATATGATTGAGGGAGTTTGGCGAAATCTTGATCAAAGGCTTCACCAATGCATTGCAGCGCAAGGCAGACACTTCGAAAAAGTTGTGTTGAATTAAGGTAGATATGGCTTACTTTCATTCCAAACCAGGAAATATCTATATGTTTATTTCCGACATCCGAGCAGTGCCAGCGTTCAATCTGGAAGTTACGTTGTTTATTAGGCTAGCTTAAGCAAGCTAAATTGCACTACTACAGATGCACTACGTTTGAAAATGTCAACGTATTTCAAACCTTTTCAGTTATGGGTTCAAACCCCGAGTTCAGGAATTCATTAAATTTGACTAAATTGTTTGGAGGTTTGCAAGGTTTTCGGTTTGGCAATCCAACTACACTGCTATATATGAATATGGTTGAAAATATCACCGCATTTAATAACGTTTCAGTTACGGGTTTCAAACCTTTTCGGTTACTGGGTTCAAATCCTGGTTTCACAATAAAATGTTGCACAAACTTAATGAGGCAGGATATTAGATGAGCTCATTAGGCTTGTTTGTAGCTTGGCTACAGTAGGGACCGTGCTATACCTGTTGAGCACATTTTATTTCCTGGAGGGGGGGGGGGGCAGGAATTACTACTACCTCATTCAATTATGAGGGGCTTTCCAGTGGTACAATACCTAAGGTACACTGTACAAAACTTGGGAGTAAACGTGTGAACATTATCATTTTATTAGGTCTATTATAGGCCTACATTTTATAGGCCTGCATTTCATAGGCCTACGTCTTATAGGCCTATTTTTCAGTACTTTTTGAATCACCCTGTATATTTAGGTGTGTTTAAAAAGTCTGTTTGATAAATGTACAAGTGTATATCGCCTGTATCAAGTTTCCCACTTGCCAGCTTTCAGAGCATTGAAGCTGTTGGACAATGGTATACATTACGAACGAAATTAAAAACATGATAATGGCGATGCTATTTGTTCTACAATGAATTAATTAAAAACTCAGCCCTATTTTTACATTTAGAATGGACGGAAAAAAATTGAAAAGAATCCTTGGATAGCACACTGGCTGTAGGTTTCCACCGTCTTATCCGTTCCTGAGTGCCTTTTCCTTTCACAGTCCTCTAATTTCTTTTTGGAATAAAGGGGGTTGTGTGTGTGTGGGGGGGGGGGGGGTGTTCTACCTTCCTTCCCTATGTACCGTGTTGCCTTTTGCTATAGATGATTATTTCCCAATTTATTTCCTGGGGGGGGGGGGGGGGGGATGATTTTCCCTCCCGAAGATTTTCTTCGTGATGTTTTTAGAACTTGTCCACCATTATTTTTGTTTCCCCTCCAATTAGATGATGGATGTTTCTATCTTATCCTGTCTAATTCTGTTCCAGTAGTAATAAATGTACAAACGGCACCGGAAGTGGTGCCAACACCATCTTGGATGACATCACATTTGGTTTAGGTGCATTGTGGGAAATAAAAATGTAAAGTTTTAGTAGCTGTTTTCATATTAGACAGTATAATGATGATTTTCGTTTGAGCATTGACATCCTACGTTTGCACTCTTTTGTTTAAATGTTTTAGTAATTTGGCCAAAAGATTTTTTTTCTTTTATGCTCTTATTAAATGAGTTGATGTGTTCAATTCGCTTCGTGTCTGTAATCGGTAATAATTTATGGACTTGTTTGAATGAATTATGCATGACCCCAGGATAAAATGTAACCATAATTTAAATAAAAAAATAAATAATACAAAAAAATAATAAAGAAAGAATGGTGGTACAAAAAAACATGAATTTGAATGAACGATGACTGAATAACATGAGTTTGTTGATGCGTTAGAAGTAATAACTAAACGGAACAAAACACACATTTGACTTGAAGCTAAACTCTATGACATCAGAAAAAACATATAAAAATAACATCTTTAGGTTAAGTAACTTAATTTCGTAAATAAAAGAGTATGAACGTAGGAATACAATGCTCACGAGAAAAACACCTATTTATCGTCAAAATGGAAAAGCTGTCAACACTTTACGTAGTACCTTAACAAAAAAAAAAAGAAAAGAAAATGCTTACTTGTGGTAAAATTTACTTTGCAAGTGAACGGGCAGCATGGTGATGAACTTGACTTAACAGTGACTGGAACAAAAATGCGCTCCAATTATGGCGCATAAAAACCATGCTGCATCACGATGGATGTTTGCCAAAAGCAATTAATGTATTGAAGGTAGGAATTTTTTTAATTCGTTTTATTTTGTTAGTTCATATTTTTCTTTAATTATAATTTAAAAATTATAAAAAATAATTTAATATAATAATTTAAATTATTTAAATATATATATTTATATATTATATTTAATAATTTAAATATAATTTAAATTATAATTTTTAAGTTATTTCTTAAACTAGGTTTTAAGGATGGTTTATTTATTTTAGTTTTTCCTTCTTTTTTTTCTGTTCACTCTTAGAAACAACTTATAAAGCATGGAGGTTCAAAGCAATTGTAAAAAATACCCGAAAATGCTCTAATCGAAGTTGATGAGAAAGATGGACTAATTTATGTTAAATTGACAAACTTTGTGCTTATTAATAATCAAAAGATTTTTATTGTGGAACCTGTTTCGCTCCACGAATTCAATTGGGCAGAAGTGATACAAGGTACCAAAAATTGGGAGTGTTGCTGGAAATTGTGTATTGTTTGAATTACCACTGACAATAGAGAATGGTGAAATTTCGATTAAAATGCCAAAGGAAGATAAACAGTAATGCAGTCAAAATTCCATGACATTCACCAAGCAACGGGTAACATGAATAAGTGCATTATTAACTTGCACTTAAAATCTCTCAAGTCTTCATTAAAATACCCAGAACCTCCAATTGACCCAACATAATTAGACCTAGTAGAAACGTTCTTCGACAAATTCTAAGACTACTTTTCTTTGTTGTTTCTCTTTTTAGACATAATGATTCATTTTATACCGCCTGTGAAACCAACATCACCTTAACCACGAAGGCATAGAAGTGCATCTCTTCGCAACTCGTCAACGAGCCCGACCAAGCAATTTACGACCACAGTCATCAGTTTGCCGACTTCTCCTGCAAATACTGCGGCTATCAGGGGCCTGCGACCACTCCACTGGCGCGGAAGTCTACTTCTACTATCGTTAAGTCAGCAGTATCACCAGCATCACCACCACCATCGTTAGCAGAGTTAACTGGCGCATTGGAACAAGTAGTCACTTCATCGATTTTGACTGCACCAGCATTGCAAGATGACACAAATTTTAGGGCTTGGCTGGAGGCTATGGATGCGTTTGTAGAAAATAGAAAGCTCACTGGTAATCGTTTACAGACCCACATGCAGATGCATATGACGGGCAGGTTCAGAGAATGGTGGACAACAGCTTGTAAACCCTTGCATACTTGGGAAGAAATTCGAAAAAGCTTCAAACAAGCGTTTATTATGAAACGACCCAACCGAATGATCATTACAGAGATCAACAACATGTGTCAACGTCATGACCAACCACCGA
The DNA here is from genome assembly GCA_023313725.1 of Lithobius niger. NCBI lineage: Eukaryota > Metazoa > Arthropoda > Chilopoda > Lithobiomorpha > Lithobiidae > Lithobius > Lithobius niger. The sequence goes on along the minus strand of JAHWFP010014871.1, from coordinate 130,186 downwards.
GGGAGTTTATGGCTGCGCTCATGATGAAGAATAAACAGTTGAGGCGACCACGCGACGGCTTAGACTTGGTAGGTGCGGTGCACGATGGACTCACGAGTGTCATAAGGGACTTTATTGCCGCCAAGAAACCATTGACTACGGAAGATCTCTGGGAAGCCATGGAAGATCTACCGGACTGGTACAAGTTTTCAACGGACATTAAGCCTACGGCTGCTTCACAAAATCAACGAGTGCATTCACAAGTGCAAAGACAATCTGTACCACAGAACAATGTACAACAAATGCATTCTAGTGTTTTGAACCCAATGCATCTTCTTTCTTTTCAGTCGACGATCTGGTCAGGCACAAGATACACGACTGAGTGTGGCTTCCTTTGATAACAAGGTGTTGAAAAATGTGAATCCATTGTCTAGTGTAAATGATCCGAGTTTGGGTAGCTCAGGTAGGATAGCTGGCCAGAGAACCAGTGTTGTTACCCCAGCTAGGATGTCTGGGGAACAGCAAGGGTCGACTTCTATAACGAGTGTTCAGACTGAATAACTTGATCAGGCAGGGAAAGTTCAACCGCAAAATGCAACTGTTAGCTCAAAAGGGGAAGGGTCGCTACCGACAACTAATCAAACAGGTGATTTTCAGTTTTTGCCGACAGATAGTGAGGGTAACACGCATTCTGCGGTAAATAGGAATAATCAAAATGCTGGAGTATTTGGGAACTTAAGCGCATCAGGTAATTCCAATCCCAGGGGAAACTTTTTTGGCGGAGGGGAGCTTTTGATCCGGATCGTTACAAGTATTTCATCTGCAGGGGTTGTAATGAGGTAGGTCATATTGAAAGGCATTGTCCAAAGGCAGGTAAGCCTTCTCCATTACACAGGGTTCACGGTGACAAGCAGCCAGCATATCTCGACATCATTGTCAAGACTTCCACTTTTGCAGCGTGTATCGACTCGGGGTCAGGCATCAGCGGCATATCTTTGAAGTGGTTCCAGTTGGTGGCTCCTCAAGTGAAGTTACTACCGTACAAGGGCACAATATTTGAACTAGCAGATGGGAATGAAGGTCTCAAGCCACTAGGCACGGCTCGTCTCACCGTGTACGTCTATGGAAGACACACGCCAGTTGATTTGAAAACTTCGGCGACAACTGTATACTTGGTGTGGACTATATCAGAGCATTAGGTCTAGTTCCAGACCTAGCAAATCAGAGGGCTTACTTTGGAAACGCCTTCAACGCTCTTTTTCCATTGCGAGAATGGTACAAAAACAAGGATACTGAATACGATAAAGTACCAGTGTGGAAGATTGAGATCCCGGAAGCAGAAGGAGATGGCCTCTTTAACGTAATGACGCCTGAACAATTTCTCGAACTAGATGGATTGCTCGACAGGAATACAGACATTTTTTCAGGAAAGCCAGGACTAACAAAGATTCGTGAACATACGATAAAGTTCAAGGAAACTCCAAAACCATACGTGGCAAAATATTATCGACAATCACCACAGATGCGTAGGGAAATGGCGAAGATGATAAGAGAATTGGAGAAGGACTGAGAGTGAATGGGTCTCACTGTTCTTCATGAAGCGGAAGAAGGATGGTTCCTTTCGTCCGGTGTTGGACTACAGGGTTTTGAACAGACAGTTACCCAATGCCGCGAGTAGAAGAGATGCTGGAGTTTCTCGCAGGGAAAACTTACGTCTCGGTATTGGGCGGCCATTCTGGATTTCATCAGGTGCCATTAGCAAAGGATTCCAGAGACTTTACGCATTTTATTTGTAGCGAAGGACTATTTAGATGGAAGGCGTTACCTTTTGGACTGAAGAACTCTTCAGCTGAGTTTCAACGGACGATCACGTTGGCGCCGGGAGATCTTGTTGGAAAAGTGTGTGTCGTATATGTCGATGACATCATCGTGGCAAGATCATTTGGCGGCGATTCAGAAGATCTTTGACAGACTGCGACAGCATGGCTTCACTCTCAAGAGAGCAGTTACCGGATTACAACGAGCCATTCAGAGTGGAATCAGATGCGTCCGACGAAGGAATTGAAGCAGCATTAACACATGAAGGACGGCAAGATACGTGTTGTCGAGTTTTTCAGTAGGACTAAGCGAAAGAGAGGCCAAATACTCGACATTTGAGAAGGAAGCACTTGCGGCAGTGTCAGTGATTGACAGATGGCGACATTTTTTGGAAGGTAACCATTTCACACTACTGACGGACTGTGAAGCCTTGAAGTGGGCATAAAGCAACACAAAGAACACTGGTTGGACGGCAAGATGGGCGCTTAGGTTGCAGATGTACGACTATGATGTTGTGCACAGGCCAGGAAAGTCAACGTCATCGCAGATGCGCTATCAAGAGCACCCATCCCGGTATTACAAATTCGTAAACAACCAAGACTGAAGATACAAGACAAGGATCAACTACGTGAAGCACAGCAGCGGGATGCAGAGATTTCAAGGATTTATGGCATTCTCACAGATCCAAGGAGGCATGCATCGAAGTTACCAAAGGCACAGCATCAGCACATCCAGCAAACTCACAAGATTCACGACGATATTGTCTACTACGTGGATCGTCCGGCGACGAACCGAGGAGGAAGATTTGACCAGTTGAGGATCTAAATTCCGAAGGACTTCAGACACTCCTTCTCGGCGGATCAACATGATGCACCAGAATCAGGACATCTGGGCATAGCAAAGACTATGGAGAGGTTACGCACGGTAGCGTTCTGGCCAGGAATATTCCGTGACACTAAGCTATACGTCAGGTCATGCCATGAATGCCAAGTATCAAAGCCTACACACAGAGCGAAGAAGGGACTCATGGTACCAGTGATAGCGACACAGCCATTAAAGTACGTAGGAATCGATTTCGTAGGACCTTTACCAGCCACAACACAGGGCAATCGCTATATTCTTAGCATCGTGGCCTATTTCACCAAATGGGTGCGGTTCATCCCAACAGGCCATGCAACAGCGAGAGCAGCGGTGGTGCCCCGTACCCAGCACTTTGGCTAGTTACGGTTGTTATTGAATTCTGGTGCCAGGTTCAAAATTTGCGCCACCAAGAACTCTCTTCAAAACTTTGTATAACAAAAAAAAAAACCACTTTTATTAAACGATCAACCTACTATGTTAGTTATGTTATTTGTCCACCTAAGTGGTACAGTAAGCACCTTAGTTGCTTGAAATTCACACAATGTATCATTTGCTCTAGGCCTAATGGTGTAAATAGAATCTTCACTATATAAATAAATTAATGCCTTAAGAGCACCAAATTCATAGCATTCACTACTATAGGCTACGGTAGAACGTTTTACTGAGTAGGCCAGCTACCATTGCATTATTTGCATAATTTGTGTAAATTGGCTTAAATATAAGTGGAAATCCAGATCTATTCCTATTAGCTTCCCACTTAGAAGATTGCAGGCAAATATCTGTTAAAGTTAATCTGCGCAAATTCGATAACGAATTAATAAATCCTCAAGAGGCTAAGTTCCTCTTTTTCCCTGAATTAAATATAATTTCCGTCCCAACTCGATTAACTTCTTCTGTTACCAGAAAAAATATTTGGCCTTTTTAAATATCACACATTATTACCATAAGTAGGCTACATACAACCAACAAAAATTGTAGCAATAAATACTAAATAGCAAGCTTCTTTAAATAAGGCACTGCTAAATAATTTGTCGGAAACGTGGTAATTTTCATGCATTGAAAAGTCAACATTGTACGCAATTCAAGTCCCTTCCGTATTATTTCAGCCCTGACAAACGCTAATCACCATCAACAACAGTTTACTTTTTTTTCTACTCATGCTAGTGGTCGGCGTCGGACAAACGGCGATGAAAACGACTAAGTTCAGTGCAACGAACAGGCCCCGTTCGCATGAAGCGATGAAATGGCAATAGACAAAAGCGGCGGCAACAACTCCATGCAGAAACGAGTGAACAGTTCTATTTTGTGCACTGGTAATCTTCATTGCCGTGACCACAACGAAAGAAGAAAGCTGTTGAAGAATAATGACCAGGCCATCTTGCTGCCGAAGTTCAGGCGGGGACTTCAATTTGACGTTTTAGGATCGACATTTCTTCCGTGTTATTCAACCATATTTGGTGTCCGTCGAAGGTCTTCATATGGAATACGAGAGTGCCTTATTGCCAAGCACTTGACGAAATTATGCTGCTTGACGAAATTATTACGGACCCAAAATGTAGACGTTTCACAAGCTTGAAGTCATTTTGGCAGTGTCAGTCTTATCAAAACCGGAACGCACGCACATGGTCTTCCAGCGCTGATCACAGCACCGCCTCGTGGCGATTTTCAAACTAAAGCTATAGCGCTGCCACTTAATGTCCACACGCAAAACGAAACCAACACTTAAGCGTTATGAAGCAGATTTTAGTTATATCCTTTCTCTAACTCAAACAAAAATAATAAAAAAATAGTAATAAAGAACCAATTACGTTTTATTGCACACTTTAAACGGCGATTCCAAGAAATGTTGGATTTTCAACATTACAGTGCCGTACATAGAACTAGAATCATGTCGCATTGTTCCAAGATATTACGAAAGTGGGCGTTTCCATTTCTGTCCAAATCACACAGCTGTTTACTGCACCTTTTAAAATCTAAATTTTATTTTGAATACATGATCCGGCACTTTACCAACATGCTTTAATAAAACCAATCCCCATCCAACGCCATCAACACAACTACATACGTACCAATGGAAGTAACATCACTCGAATCTGCCATCGCCGTGGCCATCGGTGAAACGTCTGCTATTGAACTGTCTGTCGACGAGATGACTGTGGGTTGACTGCCCGAGACCCGTGCCGTCTTATCCCATCCGCTCACCAAGAAAACTTAAAATGGCGAAAAAATTCGAGGTGAGCCCATGTAATACATACGGCGTAAAAACACAGTACGTTCACCCTCAGCTGGACATGGGAATGCTTTGCAATTGTGACAACATTTCAATCTGAATTTGAAATTGTGGGGTTCTTGATGCTTCGGAAAATGGCCAGTTAATAGGTCAGGATGGAAAACCTATACCTGGCACTAATGTAGTTCAGTTGGTTGACTGCAGAAAGTGAGAATATTTCATCTCGCGACAAAATGAAAAAGTAACCAGGTTGGGCCGAAATGAAGGCTTAAATTCCACACAGAGCCGCCTTAGACGTTCCGATGATTTAAGGTTCCCTACTCCCCGTCCTCCTCTCATTATGTAAGATTCTCCGCTTGAAAATGATGAGCAACACCTCGGAGCGACGGGAGGTATACCCAGGAGGAGTGGAGAGCACGACTCGTGGACAGACGAGTTTTTCGAGTGAGGCTGATGTTTTAAAAAGCAACTATTTCGACGCAAATTCTCACGCTGGCTTCGGTGGTATCGAGCTGTGCAGGGTTGCCAAAGCCTCATGACCTCGAATTATGCTGGCGGCTGTAAAACATTAGCTCACCACTCAGTCAGCCTATACTTTATTCAAAATTGTGCGTAAATTTGAGAGAAACAGGATCCGAGTTGGAAGTATAAGTTATGTGTGGTCCTCGGACCTAATCAATGTAACTAACCTAGCACCTTTTAATGATAATTTTAATTTTCTGCTCACTGTTATTGACATCTTTTCAAAATATGCGTTGATAATACCTATCAACAATAAAAGTGCAATTTCGGTAGCTACAGCTTTAAACGAGATTTTTAGATGATCCTTCCCTCTCTCTCATTTTTTTAGTCCGACAACGGAAAAGAATACAAAAAGTTTAGTACGACGGTACAAATCATAAACAGTATAGCACGCAAAACGAAGACGTTAAGGTGTGTATTAGTGAACGTTTTGTAAGACTTATCTGGAACCGCATATTTCGTTACATTTACAAGAACAATATGCAGAGGTACATCAACTTGCAGTACTTCCAGAAATTATAAGGTCTTACTACAGATCTTAACACAGGAGCTTTAAAATGGCACCAGTTGACGTAAACAATTCTAATAAGGGGAAGGTTTTTGTAAATCTGTACGGTGGTGATCTTAAAATAAACGATCCAGTAAGAATGGCAAAAAAGACTCATATTTTTACGCGAGGTTATAAGCCTAACTGGACTGAAGAAATAGTTTATGTTAGTGTAAAAAATGTTAAAACAATCCAATCTGTACTTATAAAGCCAGGGAGTATGCGGGAGATCCGATAATCGGTAGTTTTTAAAACAGGAGCAACAAAATGTTAGTCTTCTTAAAACATAAAATTGAAGAAGTAATAAAATAAAGACTTGAACGTGAAAGGGACGTAAGAAGTTTTATGTTAAATGCTTAGGCTACTCTAAGTCAATGAACGTTGGGTTATTGACATTGAGCGAAGAAGATTGCTGATGAAATTTACACAATGCTGCCCTCTCATTTGAGTATGTACTTTTTCCCACGAAATACGCTTCAAAAGTATACTGCATGTTTGGCCATTGCTTTGAATTTAACTCATAATTACGTGATTGCGTTGATGGAAATAACGTTCCATAATAATATTAGCAAGATTCAGGAGTAATCTTAAAGTCTGCCGACCAAGAAGCGAGATTATTGCATTTTACGTTTACTGAAGGAAGAGAGCGTCTTGTACATTACGGCCACTTAAAAAGGCTGATGAAAACTTTATTTTGCCTTGTACTAGAGGTACTAAACGTTACAATAGCAAGAAACATTATGGAAACAATCAACCGATATTCGTGACTACAAAAATCCTTGCACGTCAACGACCCAATGAAATCGGATGCGGACCCACATGTACAGTACGACGAAAGTACGCAAATTTTTAGTATATGCAACTTTGTTTCCGAGCATGTGTACATTAGGTTATATCACCTAAATTAGCAGTTTGATTTGGTTTTGACATATTTTTCAAGGGCCTTCCTGACAAAGAAGAGTGGACGGTTGAAACTACCACTAAAACATGCATTTTAGAAAAGACTAAATTCCCTATACAAAGCACTTATGGGTACAGTAATACAACTGCAACATGTAGGGGATTCTAGAGTTCAGCTGTTAAAAACTATTCCAGTACATAGCGAAGTCGGTGAGGTGTGGACCATCGAATTTAATAGATTTCATTACTTCCCCTACAATCAGACTCCTTTCAATTCATAGAAATACAGCTAGCCGATGACAATGGATGACCCACAGAATTTGGTCGTTATGGATGGGTCATTTGTGTGTTGCATTTAAGACGTCGTAAGCAGCGGTATTAAAAACTCTCTTAAGTACCTTTTTCTCCTCCCTCACATCCACTTGTTCACCATGGTGCGTGGCTGCCCTTACACAGGATGTTATAAATCCAAGGCAGGTGGTAACCTGCCCGTTTACTTTGGACATCACGTGCAAGCCGGTCACGGATTGGGAAGTATTTTATCTATCCTGGGGCATGAGACCTTGCCGTTTTTAAAATCTATAGGTGGCTTCTTGGAATGAACTGCCTTGAGTAAAGGGGTAGGGATAGGCTCTTACGTAGTGGGAGTTAGAAGATTCAGCGTATGATAGATTTAAAACAGCGAGTCGTGACGTCATAGATGACGTGGGTAGAGGACGACAACAACATGGCAATGGGCGTGGCTGTAAGAGGAATCGAAAATCTAACATAAATGCTATATGCTATAGCAACAAAAATAAGGGGACAAGAAAAAAAGAGGACTTTGTTTAAGAAACTAGAAACGTCTTAGATTAAAGTATATAACCGACGTAACTCCAGTCTAAGCCCTCGGTATAGACTCGCAGCCAGCATGGCTTTCTTACACCCAAATTTGTGCGAGTGTCTGTCGTTCCCACTCGATTTATTTTTTGTTTGTCTAGTTCAACTTTCTATAAAGAAAACAAAATGTGTAGAGTACAGACCGGTAGCTACTATTTGACCCTGCCAGGTAAAAAACTTACCCAATTCTGAGGATTAAATCGAATTAGCTCAAACCTTGACATATATAAGAGTAAAAATTGTGAATGCTACCGACGGAGAAGATTACACCGCCGCAAATAGCCAACAAATCTATGGTTGCATTCGATGTTTTCGCAAGTAGACACAAGCTTAAACACGAAATTATCGACTAATACGAACGATAATTATGCTTATAAGGCCTACTTGTAAAATTTAATAATGAGCTACAAGCCACACCTTAAAAAGAGTCAGTTGAAATCATTGGGTTGGGGTACGGCCATTTCGAGATCTGCTAGGATACATGGTAGTGCAGAAGTTGAACGTTTAGGGCATGTTACTCATTACTTAGTGAACAATCCCACTTTATTTTGAACAACACTGAACTGACGTTTAAGTTTGTGGCTCATGCACCCGAATTTCACTTCAACTTAAACGCTGCTGGAGTGCAAGCCCAGACAAATCGTACGATCGTACCTCTCGCAGCTGCTCTTTACTTACACAAAGTTACCCCCTCTCCTTCTATCCTCGTCGCTCATGCAAAAAGTGTGCCAGTTTCTAGTGCAATATATCCACACAGAAAAAACAATATTCAAGAGCCATACTCTCACATAGGTATATGAAGCGCTAGTATTGACAAAGTGTTTAATGGTAACATTTCCTCGCGAGTCACGCTAGGGCCAGTGAAAGACGTTGGATTCAATGATGCCTTCACCAATGACCAGTTTTCTTTAAATTTAATAATTTTTTTAAATTTTCAACGCTTTCCGTGGGCGGTGTGGCAAACAATTCGAAACTGCTCACTTGTAACTTTCCTGCCAACAAATCCGTAAATGTGTACATGTAGATGTCTGACGGTTTAGACATTCAGTATCACAACGTTGCCAATGGTGTAACATATAATGAATACAAGTCAAGCGCAGTGGTTCTCAATGTGTGGTACCTGGACCGGTGACGGTCCATGAATGGTCGGGTGCCGGTCCACGGTGATCACCTTGACAAAAAAATGAATTTACCAAAGACGCTCGGATAAACAAACGCCCACTACTAAAATTTTTATCAAAGTTTCAGCTAGTCTTACATTCTGACAAATGCCAATCCTTCTATAATGGATGAGAGTAATGCTGCTAGTATGGTAGGAACAATACTCCTAAAAATTACAATCGCTAAAGATGAAAAGTAATTCGCTGTAGTAAATGGTTGCAACACGCGCTTCTTGTCCGGCACTATATCCACACATGCATGCTTATCACTGTTGTGGGCTCCTGGCTGTACGTGTTGCCCTGTAGGTATTTAAAAGCATTAAGTGGTCAATAAGCAATCACACATGACATGATTACATTACCGAACGAAACTCGCGGTGATGAAAACAACCAATTTTGAAAATTTGTTTGTTTATAATTGTTTTTTAAATTTCACATGAAATTACAACAAATTATAAAGATGAGACTGGGGTGGGCGTTAAAAACAAGTATTATGTGTTTTCTAAACTAATTTCTGTTCAGGGAGGGACTTTCCTATCTGCAATAATGTAGTCATTTGCGTACGTGATCTGGATTCAATCTAGCATTCACTACGTTTACATGGCCACAAGAAAGCGCATTTTAGCGATGCGCTTTGAAATGCGCATCAAAAAACGGCACCTGTTTACAAGACGAAAGATAGCGATTAGGGCCAATCCGCTAAGGAAGGCGATTCGGCCAGTGCGATCGGAAAACCCTTTCTTCCTGCCCTCCCTTTGGCGAAGAGTGAGCAAGTCCCACGGTGCTCTCCCCCGTGCATGTTGTAAACTAGGTCAGCTTAGACCCAAGTAACCAAATGTAATCAAAACTTAGTGGTCTTCCTACTCATGCACACTCATTTTATTTACCTGTGTCCGCCATCTTTACCATGCTTTCTCCAATGGCTCAATGCGATTGCGAGTGTTTACATGCACAAAGACGATGCGATACGGATTCTGAAACCACCTCCGTGAAGCGCATTGGGGGATAGCGCCACGAACAGAAAAAGCGCCACGAACGGGTGTTTACAAGACCCACGGAGGCGACACGGACGCGATGCGCATCGTTCTGAAGCGCTTCGAAGTGGTCATGTAAACGTAGTGATTAACACAATGTCTTTGTTCTCATTTATTCACAAATTTAGGTTATTGTATCTTTCTCCTCCAAAATTTAACATAATTTGTAGCTAAAACTAATTTCTAACCATACAGACTTTCGGTAACATGAGCGGATTGAGATCGTAAACAAGGTGCGTGGTAATAATCCGAAATGTCCGGTTTCGGAATTTCGGAAAATCAGATTGTTGGCAGTGCAAATAAAAATCATGAATTTGTCTGTCTGACATTTTTTCCCCATTAGTTTTTAAATAATCATTTCGGAATCCACTGTAGCAATAAGCCTATGATGCCCTAAGGCAATAAGGGTTCAGGGTTCCTGAAAATTGAAATTCATTTCTTTGAAAACGTTTTCTGCAGCAGGCAGTGGACAGCGTCGTTCTGACATGTTTTTTCTGTAATTATTTTTTAATAACCATCTTGGAAACCACTACAGCAACAAGCCCGGGTTACCCTAAGGTAAAAAAGGCTGCATGGAAATTGAAATCCATTACCGTTGAAAACGTTTTCTGCAGCAGTCAGTGAAGAACGTTGTTCTGATGTATGTTTTTTATTAATTATTTTTTGAATAACCATCTCGGAAACCACTACAGCAACAAGCCCATGTTACCCTAAAGCAAAAAAGCTGCCTGGAAATTGAAATTCGTTACCATTGAAAACGTTTTCTGCAGCAGACAGTGGCCAGCGGTCGTTCTGACATATATTTTGATCATTAATTTTTTTTAATAACCATCTTGGAAACCACTATAGCAATAAGCCCATGTTGCCATAAAGCAAAAAGGCTACGTGTAAATTGAAATTCATTACCGTAGAAAACGTTTTCTGCAGCAGAGAGTGGACAACATTGTTTCTGACGCATGTTTTTTATTATTTTTTTTAATAACCATCTCGGAAACCACTATAGCAATAAGCCCATGTTACCTAAGATAAATAGGCTGCCTGCAAATTGAAATTCATTACCGTTGAAAAGGTTTTCTGCAGCAGACAGTGGACAACGTTGTTCTGACATTTTTTTTCTGTACTTATATTTTAATAACCATCTTGGAAACCACTACAGAAACAAGCCCATGTTACCTAAGATAAATAGGCTGCCTGGAAATTGAAATTCATTACCGTTGAAAACGTTTTCCGCAGCAGACAGTGGACAACGTTGTTTAGACGTATGTTTTTTATTTATTATTTTTTTTAATAACCATCTCGGAAACCACTACAGCAACAAGCCCGTTTTACCCTAAAGCAAAAAAGCAGCCTGGAAATTGAAATTCATTACTGTTGAAAACGTTTTCAACGGTAATGAAAATCAGTTTCCAGACCGCCTTTTTATCTTAAGGTAACATGGGCTTGTTTCTGTAGTTGTTTCCAAGATGGTTATTAAAAAAAATAATTAATGAAAAAACATATGTTAGAACGATGTCGTCCACTGTCTGCTGCAGAAAACGTTTTCTACGGTAATGAATTTCCGTTTCCAGACAGCCTTTTTATCTTAGGGTAACATGGGCTTGTTTCTGTAGTGGTTTCCAAGATGGTTATTAAAAAAAATAATTAAT